>BMAV01007584.1:1145-19221 GCA_019973955.1 Trichonephila inaurata madagascariensis
TAAAATATGACATACCTCGAAAAAATTCTATCGAATAAGATACATGTAGCGAAACTTATAACAAATTCCTATTTTTTTCAGATTTGATAAAACACAAAACCACGAGCGTTAGTGAGAAACGGATGAATATATAAGAACAGATCTTTCCCTCCAGTTGTAAATTAAAAACATCATTGAACTCGTTTGTGAATAATAATAATAAAACCCCAAAAAAGTTTTATTAATCAAATATTAATTTAAAAATTTAATTTATTCCAAAATATACGACGAAACACATCATTATGCTTGAGCAGTTTATCGCACAAATTATTTTATAATTATAGATAGATTGCACCGAATTCGAGGTAATATTGAACAATTAAAATATTTGACGCGTCAGTAAAATTATCGTTTCTGCGAAGAGAGAAAATTTCCTAGCAGTATTTGCATATTCCTAGCTTATATTTTGTTTTTCTTTAAGACGTAATTATTTTTTAATTTATTTTATTAAATAATATTTGTCATTTGTTTTTCCTACGTTTTGATTACCTTTTCTGATTTATTGATTTTATGTTTGAGCAATTATACCAACTCACAATGATGAATGTATTTACTATACTGATGATATTTTGATTGTTTATTTTTCTCTAAATATTATATTTTTTCTTTCATTAATTACATAACTGGTTCAAAGGATTTAATTTATTATATTCAAGACAATTACAAAAATGTTTTTTTATTGGCTTTCATAGGTTTACTTATTTTTCTCCCACGCTAAAAAACATTGTTTCATGCTGGAACATAATATGCTGCCAATGGTAAGTAATTTCATTAATATATGTCTTTAACCCAGACATATACTTGTTTATTCGAGATAGTTGGCATCATTTTCTCCCTTAGGAAATTCTCATAACGTGTTGAACAAGTCCCTTTATGGTGCAAGTTAAAAACAGGACGCAATACTTTAAATTTTGTCTTTTTAGGCTGGTTCAGCATTAAAAGTATAGTAACATTAGCATTTTAATTTACAGTAGGAGTGAATCGTCTAAAATAATTTTCCAGTTATGTATTTCACTATTTTTTTCTTTTTTTTTTTCATTGCTCGAAAGTTAATTTGTTCTAGCTTTAAACACATTATAGAAAAATAATATCAAAAAAATATTATATTGATTTAAATTAATTGACTCAAAAGAGAGTTATACAAATGTTGAAAATATATAGCACTATTTGAATTTGAGTTAATATACGAATTAATGAGTATGTATACGAAATATCGAAACAAATATATATATATATATATAAAATAAAAGTGAAGAAGAAGTACTAGAACCTATAGTGCTAAAGCAAGAAGAAATTGGAATTCACCAGACACAACAAATGAATACCAAAAAAAGTCTTTGGACTAAACTGGAAACCTATATATATATATAACAGAAAATTACGAGAACTAAAATGAAATATTAAAACAATACCTGTCTTTTTAGAGAGCTATACTACTTGATTGAAATACCTGATTTATGTCATACACAATAATTAAAATAATTTAATATATTATTTTACTCGAAAGTAAAAAAAAATGTTTATTTTCTTAAATTAATTTAATTAAATTTAAGTGTTTTTATGTAACTATAAAATGAAACTATAGCTCTTTTTTATTTTATTTTATTTGTTTTATCGAAATATTAAAATGTTTATTTTACATTCGAATTGCTAAATTTTAAATATTTCCAGAAAATTAATTGCAGTTGAAATATACACTATAGCTTAATATTATATTCATATATATATATATATATATTACTTTCTATAGAAAACTAAGGATACGTTTCATAATGTTCTTAAATCACGTAGTTAATCATTTAAATCACGAATTAAAATTAAACTAAAATCTCATAGAAATTTGTAGAAATTAATAAAAATAGGGTGCTATAAATAAATTTCTTCGAAAACTTAAAAGAATTAAAGTTAAACTTGTATTCTAATTCACTTCATTTTATTGAAAAGTAACATTAGTTTCACATTTTGTAAGCCTTATCTATCTCATTATAATCTGTTTTGCTTACAAATTAGTTCCAAATCACTTTAACAAATGGAAGAAATTGTCTGTGCTATTACCGGTAAAAGTGATGGATTTCTATACGTAGCCTTTTCTTTATATCATTGTAATTAAACTTCGGGGTGACGATTTTATGCAGTTCACGACATCCAGATATACACTTCAACAATTCAGGTTGTAACTTTAAACACTCGTGTAAAATTAATGTGGTAATAAGAAGAAAAAAAATACCTTGAATTTTACATTAATGAGGATGGTTTTTTTTCCGCGTTTGTGTCTGCTTCTGGGTCTACGATGTAAGAGATATATCTAAAGTTAGATTAATAACATAGGCGTCAAGTAAAATATCATCCACAAGTAATTCATCTTAATCTCGATAGTCAAAAGCGTTAAAATCACTTACGTCAATTACAGACTACAAAATAACTAATTTCATTTGATGTAATCGATGTTTGTATGTGTGTGGTTGTGTTGTTGTTTCTTATCCCACCAGGGCGATATTAACATCCGATTGAGGACCAGGAAATCCATTGTAGCAAGGGATTAGTTTTATATCTGTCGTTATTGGTTGTAAATCTAGTAATCTATTTCAGTCAAACCTTTTTCCAACAGACATTTAAAGTTGCTTATTTTATTTCAGGCGCAGTAGATGCAATATGAATTAAACATTCAAAAATAAAAAATTGAATCCCCAATGCCATTTTTCTACCACCACTTTCTCATTTTTCAAATTTTTCATAATGCATTAGTAAGAATACTTTAGATACAATACAAAGCGCTCAGTTTTAAAATCGATTAGAAATCATTTCCCCATCAACAGATATCTTGCAGTATTTTTTTAATTCACTCAAAATCGATAAAGAATTCAAACATTAATAAGTGTACAAGCACTTATCTAACAAATAAAACAATGAAAATAAATAGTTACTTTAATGAATGCATTTTACTTAAAAAGCTAATTTTGACTATAGTAGAGATGCGAGAAATTTTACATTTTATAATTATATTATTTGAGAAAAATTACAAGAAAAAAACTTTAACTTTTAATTTTATTTAACTTGTAAAATAATGTAATATTCCAAGACTCATATAATTTGAACTAACTTATATATATGCATTCAATTGAACTGACCTTCAGATTGAAAATAAATTTCCCTACTGTTTGCATTATCGATGTGATAATTTGTTTTGAAATTCTCTCTCTTTGACCACTAGTGGAACAAATAGAGCGGAAACCAATAAGGGAACTGAAAGTAAAGGGAATTTTAATACACAGCGACGGAGATGTTATATTTTACTATGCATTACGCGTTGTGATATATATTTATTCGCAGTGAAATATGAAATTCGATCATGAACTTACGTGAATAGTAATAAAAATTTTACTTTTTTTACGAAATAAGTAATTTAGAGCTAAAAATGTTGTAACTGCATTTGGCCTTTGGGTTACTCAATTTCATATTTATAAAAATGAAGGAAATTTTCCCGAGAAATCAAAACTACAACACAACTCACATTGGAAAGTGTGTTTTACCCTTATTGGATTAAACTTAAAAAAATATGGATAAAATTTTTGTAAGTATATATTTTATATTTTAAATGGTTTCTGATTGAGATTTGCAAGGAAGGTTTTTCAACAAAAACTATAAATATTGGAAGTCATGGTATTTATTATTATTATTAATAATTTTATTATTTTATTATTAATCCTCCATAATATTGAAGGTTTTCATGTGAACCATAAAAAACTGTTTACGCGAACTTGTGAAGTTAAATGATCCTAATTCATTACATTATTAAAATTCATTGAAAACATTTTTATGACAGTTTGTAAAAGAATTTTAATCTTGTAATTAATATCAATAGAATTTAAAAAAGATCTTTCAAAATAAAAACAATAAACAGATTCAGTTTTTTTTAAACCTCTTATGTGATCAATAATTTTCTAATAATTTTTAATTATTCTTGTATTACTTTTATGTATAGTAGCTTGTATGATATCTTGCAGAATTTTTCCAGATTTTCCAGATACAATGCTTTTTCCAAATCAAATCTATTTTTAAAATATACCTTGTTTTTATGTTTGAAGTTTATCGCTATGTATCGCTTACATGTATAAAATTATTTTAAGGACATTTTGACAAAAAAATTTATTTAAATACAATATTTCGGCTAAAAATTAACTTAGAATATCCTTTTTTCAAAATGTTCTCCTTTTGTGAAAAATGCTTCTATTACAATAATATTTTTCCTGTATATAGCTCAGGCCTCTGTACAGAGGCTCAATTAAGAGTTTTGAAAAATTCACATTATTTTCAGAGTTACAACCATTTGAAATAATTATTGGCGTTTTTTTCTTAAAATTTCTCCCCTCTGTTGTCGTAAAACATGGATACACTCACTTCTAAGTTATGTGTTTCAAAAATTCTAGTTGAGCCTCTGTACAGAGATCTGAGGTATATACATGCAAAATATTATTATAATAGAAGCACTTTTCACAAAAGGAGAATATTTTGAAAATGGGTCATCCTATGTTCATTTTTTGTCAAAATATTGTACTTAAATAATTTTTTATTGTAATACTATTCTTAAACAATTTTATGCACATTTTCTAATCTAAGTGGCACTCAATATCATAAATATTATCCATTTATACGCTTTTGCAAAATCACGGTTCCGAACGTAGTCGGATACCTTAAGGAGGGGAAAAAAGATTACACCGAATATATATTTTGCGTAATTATATATATATATGTATATATAAAACAGTATATACTTTTTTTTTCTTTTTATCATTCTCTGCTTTGAAATTTAAAAAAATTAATACAAAATATGTCATTCCACTCACATTCTAAAACATTTACGTTTTATAAAAAATAAAGATTTAAGTGTAAGAAAAGATATTTGTGATAAACATTACATTAAACCGTAAAAAAATGTTCAGTAAAGTCCCGAAAACTCGGCCACGCATTTGTACCCCTCGTGTCACACTATAAGAAAAAATGCCGGAAAATTATGAAGACGTTAATTTTTAGGACATCGCTCAAACTCCTGAAATATCACGTAGTGACTTACTAAAGAGTGCCGAAAACGCCCTTTAATATTTTGAACAATGTGTGTTGGTAATTGGCTCACTGTTCCTTCATCATCTTCCTGATGAAGCAGCAAAATACAGAGTGCTTTGTGGAAGACGCCAGAACATACGAATTTCTTTGAAACAAGTAATAAAAAAAATATTTTTTTAAGTCAATTTCTACTTAGATCGACAAAGAAAAATTTTATTTTATAGTTACTTTTTATTAAATAGTTACAATTAATATAAATATGTATATACTTATGACAGAATCGCAGCATTAAGTGGCCATTAATTTTTATTAATTATCATTAAAGTATTGTATTGTCATCTTAAGCAATCGTGTATATAAAATTTCAGTTCAACTGAATGCTTTAAAAAGTAAGAAAAAAAGTCTCTTAAAGTTTTGACCCAAGTCACTAAAAATGAAACCAACGTGGCTGTATCTGTAATTCTTTAAATAATTAGTTCCAGATAATTAACTTTAATTAATTATAATTTAAATTATCGTTCTGTCACCCCAAACAATTGTGTATATGAAATTTCAGCTCAATGGAGAGCTTTAAAATATATTTTATTAACGATTGAAAATTTGAACAAGATAAATATATATAGAGAGAGAGTGTGAGCTAATAGTAGGAATTGAAAAAGTAGCTAGTTTTTGCAAATTGGTTATTTAATTTTCATTATAGACAGCTTTGTGCCTTCACAAAGCATTTTTATGAGGTGTGTTTGATTAGGTAAATTAATGTATACTATGTGTTCATTAATTTCAATTTTCATGTAGTAAGGGCTCTATGCCTTCAAAAAATACGTACCTTTCCTTTGTTAAGGGTATTTGTGTAGTTTATTTTCTGTTGTATTCTGTTTAATCTCACTTTCGATAACCCTGCATTTTCCCAAACTCGGCTACCTTTCAGTCCACATTAAGCCGAGTTTTCAGGACTCTACTGTAATAACATTTAAAGTATCCGACTACGTTCGGAACCGTGACTTTGCAAAAGCGTGTAAATGGATAATATTTATGATATTTAGCATAATTTAGATTAGATAATGTATATAAAATTGGGTTAAGAATAGTATTACAATAAAAAATTATTTAAGTACAATATTTTGACAAAAAATTAACTTAGAATAACCTTTTTTCCAAATGTTCTCCTTTTGTAAAAAATGCTTCTATTGTATTAATATTTTGCCTGTATATAGCTCAGATCTCTATACAGAGGCTCAACTAGAATTTTTGAAACGCATAACTTGGAAGTTGGTTTATCCATGTTTTACGAAAACAGGAGAGAAATTTTAAGAAAATACGCCGATAATTATTTCAATGGCTTGTAACTCTGAAAATAAAGTGAATTTTTCAAAAATCATAGTTGAGCTATC
Source organism: Trichonephila inaurata madagascariensis (assembly GCA_019973955.1). Taxonomy (NCBI): domain Eukaryota; kingdom Metazoa; phylum Arthropoda; class Arachnida; order Araneae; family Nephilidae; genus Trichonephila; species Trichonephila inaurata. The sequence goes on from BMAV01007584.1 coordinate 7,637, forward strand.
AAACCTGAGCTATATACAGGCAAAATATTAATACAATAGAAGTATTTTTTACAAAAGGAGAACATTTGGAAAAAAGGTTATTCTAAGTTAATTTTTTGCCAAAATATTGTGTTTAAGTAAATTTTTTTTGTCATAATGTCCTTAAAACCATTTTATACATGTATTCTAATCTAAGTGATACTAAATATCATGAAAATTATCCATTTATGCGCTTTTTAAAATCATGGTTCCGAACGTAGTCGGATACCTTAAAAAACAACACGAGTATTTCTAAATCACAGAATACTTGCTTATTCTTTAATACAATAATTAACTAAGAATTTTTGTACAAAGAATAGAAATCTTTGAAAGCAAAATTAAACTGTAAAAATGCATTAATGAGAGTTTTTGTTTTCCAAAAAAACTGAACTATCAATAAAAAAAACTCAGCTAAATTTCTGTTTCGAAGATAATTTGTACTTCTCATTAAAACGGAATGACACAATGATATTAATGAATATTTCATTAGTTTTTATTTTTAATTCATTTCCGTGTTTGAATATAGTTTTCACCCAGAAAAGGTCGAGGCCACAAATGACCTTAATGAACCCCCTCCCACCACAGTCTTTCAAAGGCCTACGCCTTGCGTGAAAGAAGTCATTAAAAAAACGTTAGAATTTGATTTTTCGAAACATTATTGTAGCTAACATAAAAGATTTTACAAGCAAAGATTTCAAAACATTCTTTCGAGTATAGAGTAAAACAAAATAAGCTTTATTTGTTCAAAGTTAACAAAAAATGATTTTATTTTATTCATATAAACTAATTTCATTTATTATAATTAATGAAATAATGCTCATTTATTAATAATCTTAATTTAACTCACATGTGTATCTACTGTCCTTTAATTATTAAAATGTTTTCTAAAAGAAGTATTTAAAATCATTAAATAATCAATAATTACTTCTTAGGTAAAATAATAAACCACCATCAATGACTTATATATGGGCTGGAAGATGGGGGGGGGGATGAAAACCTCTTAGACAAGGGTTTTCAACCCCCGGGCCTCAGACCGGTACCGATGCGTGGATCAAATAGTACTAAATCACACAATGTACATTAAATTATTTAAATTTTATTTTTTGGAGTGTGTTTCTCTTGGGTTTGCGCAACTTTTTAATGGAATCATTTTATATTCCGTGTTAAATCTCTTCACACATATTCATTTCTTGATGTAATTGCATTTTATTATGAATGCATGTTTAAATACATATATTTAAATTAAAATTATTAAATCAAAACAATCTAAAATATTATCAATCAACGTTTTCCCTCAGCGGACTGCGATAAAACTATCAAACTTTGACCGGTCCGCGGCGATAAAAAGGTTGGGGAGCCCTGCTCTAAGCAGTATCGATAGTCATGTATAATCAAGTATGTAATCAATACAGTATATAATCAATAAACATATACTATGTTGCTATAACTCTACGAAAGCAAAGTAAAACAGAAATAGAACCAGACAGTACAGGTCAAAAATAAAATAACCTCAGTAGTACAATAGCAAACTCTTCGCCTTAGGCCTTTGATTGGAGGGTTAAGCATAGTTTTAATGCCACCCAACCTTCCCATGTAATGGCTTACACTACTGAGTTAAAAGGAAAGAAACTATATATATATATAGAGTAAGAAAAAGCTTTCGTTAATATTACGGATTGTAATAATAACATTAGAAGAATAATACTAAATACACTAAACTAAGTTATGATGCTAAGGTAATAATTATATAATATTAGAAGAAAAATACTAAGTATACTAAAACTCTTATCTAATATCAAGATTTTACAATCAGAAAACAAGATTGGATTTTCCCAGGTAGTAGCAATAATAATAAATTTCAGTAATTCGTTAACCTTTATTGACCTTCACCCTACAAACGATTCAAATACTAACTGCTTAGAATTTTAATGAGAGATTTGATAAATTATTTAGCTAATCATTCTTGACACATTCGTGGTCTCATTGAAGTAACTCTTTAAATGTTTTTCTTGGGGTGATATTATTAAAATCTTTTTATTACATACATTTCAATATTTATTCAAGAAACAGATATTGATAAATTTTTTATTAAAAATTTTCCCTAAGAATTTCATTTTTTTCTTTTAAATTTTATAACTTTAATGTAAATATTCTGAGCAATTTTTTTCTAATTAACTCCAATGGTAGTAGTACTTTAGCGAGTATAAATTGTTTGATTTATAGAGTTCTATTGTACGTTCTTAGACGAAAGTACTTAATATATTCTTTTGTCATTGTACAAGCTATATTTTATGCTGTTCATTTATATACGCGCGTATGTACGCGCGCGTGCATTTGAATACAATTTCAGTTTCGTTCATAATAAATCTGCATCATTTGAATTGATCGAGTGCCAAAAACTTGGCACTCGATAACCCGGCAGTCCGGATAACTCGGCCTCACCCTTGCAGGTCGGAAAAAACCCCACGTGCAGATCCTTTTATTTGCTACTGTCACATTTAATGACAAAATGCCGGAAAATGATGAAGACGTTAACCTTGAGAACACCGTACAAACTCCCAAAATATCACATAATGAGTGACTAAAAGACTATCGAAACCACCCTTCAGTATTTTGAGGCAGGTGTGTTGGTAATTGACTTTCTGTTCGATCGTCATCTTCTTAGTGAGGCAGCAAAATGCAGAGTGCAGAGCGGAAGACAACAGGTCATTTCGCATTTTCTTCTAGAAAAAGTGTGACGGCTCTGTCCTCGCCCTTTCTAATAATAAATCCTCTTTGGGAAATTTTTGGTCTTTGAAAACTATTTTATTTCCAACAAGAACCCTCTGAAGAAGAAAACAAGATTATTCAAATTAGGTATGCTATATATAAACTTTTCTTTCGAGCTTTAGAGAGAGAAAGTGAGAGATATAGGATAAATTACTAGGGAATAAGATATTAATCGAATTGATAGAGTTACGCAGAAATTTGTTAATTGTAATTATTATTAAAGTGATGATTGATCACTAAAGATTAACTAGAGCTTAGATAGCTAAGAAAGGAGATGATAAAATGAAGTAAGTTCATGGGTATTTAAAGTCATACTTCGCATCTCCACATATTGTTTCGATTGGGTATATCTCTCATTTAAGCTGACTGCCTACCTTCGGACCCAGTTGTTTTATAAAAACAAATTTTTGAAACAAATTGAGTGTTTTTAGGAAGAAAAAATTAAAAAAAAAATATGTAAGTACGTAAAATTTTTTAAATAAATATTGTACACTTTTAGAAAAATTGGTTGTTTTCAAGAAAATTTTACCAAATTTTTACTAAAACGGGTAACACTGTATAAAAATTTCTAATACAATTATCATAATTTTCTTTATACACAACATACATATTATGGTGCTCTTCAAAATGAACCAAAATCTAAGAGAAATATTAAAATACAAAAAAATTACAGACATACAATTACAGATATACATAATAATATAAAAATTTTGATATTTTAAAAAAATTTTCTTCATAAAAACTACCCTAAATGAAAAAATATTTAACCTACAACAAAACTTATGGTGCACTAAATAAAAAATAGTATAACACTCCCACAAAATTTCAAAGCGTTATCTGGTTTGGTTCTTAAGATATCATGTATCTGGTAAAGAGTTTCTTTCGAAAACTTAATTTTGAGAAAAATTCATCTAAAGTTTTATCTTACTGCCCTTTTGCATAGAGTGATGTTTTTTAAAATCACTATAACTTAATTTCTATTTCGCGTAAAGGAAAAAGAAAAACTGTTTTGGAAAGAAAAAATGTTCAAACTATAAGATTTGGAAGTGCCTTATGTAGATGAAAAACTACATTTTCAAGGTAGGCAGTCACCTTAAGATTGCTTGAACTTGTGTTGTTGATAGTGTGATTGATAAATTGAATATTTTTGGATATGGCTAGTCATCCTTCCCTCCCTCCGACATCTCTAGGTGAGAATGAGAGAACCTCTCATGTATCACAAAAGTAGTCAGTCTCTGAGAAGTAGGCTACTTAATTTTCTATGTAGTCAACTTTATGCCAACATAAAGTATTTTTCTGAGGTGTGTCTGATTTGGTAAATTGCCGTATACTACATATTCATTAATTTTCATTTTCATGTAGTAAAAACGCTATGCTCTTTAATAAAGTAGGTACTTTTCCTTTGTTTAAGGGTATTTAGGTAGTTTATTTTCTATTGTATTCTCAAACAAACTAGTATACATGCAAGTGTAGTACAATATTTTCTGAGTAAACACTAGTACTTATTCTTTTTCAATCCAACTCTCGATAGCCCAGTATTTTCACAAACTCGGCCACCTTTCTGTTCACTTTAGGCCGAGTTTTCGGAAAACTATTGTACTACGTTTATATCTGAATAATAAATGAATAAATTATTCGAAAATCTCATAGATATCTTCAAATTATATATTGTTTCAATTATTTCACTTTATTCTTTTCAGGGCTTTGTTTTGATTCTTTCAGCTCTAATCGCCACTACTTCTGCCGCTGGAGACACATCAGGATATGCACTGGTCATCAACCACATTCCCGAATGGGGTTTTAAAAAAGGGGGCCTGGGCATCGGCAAGAGTATCCGGTATGATATCAGAAAATATCCGGCAGTGGCTGCCAAAGAAGCAACTTCTCTTATCGACTTACTCAAAGCTTCTGAGTTGCCAGCCAAAGTATTCCTCGAATCTCCGTTAGTGCCATTTGCTCCTTTCGGCTTACCTCTCGAAAAAAAGTGAGATTGAAATCGCCCAAAGCCGGATAAGAAGCTTCTTTTTGCTGATAATGACAGAAATGAAGTTTTTCAATATGTATATTAATGTAATATGAAAATTAATTTGCAGAAAATAAACAAGACTATTTATGACATTTGAGTAGATTATTTTTTATGCTCTTCCACTAGTGAATTTAGACTTATGATACCTGTAAACAATTTCAAAATTATATTTTTAGGATTTTAAGACATTTTTTTAAAAAATAATATCTATTGGCTTAAGGTTGGAGGTAAGGTATTGGTTAAGGTCAGTAGCGTACTCATGAATTTTTTAAGGGGGAGGGGGGGGGGCCCAAGGATCGAAAGTCCACCCTTATCGTATCATGTTCCAATACGCAGCCCAACCTATTCTTTTGATTTTGTTGATTTTCGGGAACAAAAAACAGTAAAAAATCAATTATTGAATGAATAATATGAATAATTAGCATGAATTAATAAAATTAATTATTAGTAACAAATACTTAATTAAATTTTGCATACTATATGCATAGTATTATAATCAATCGAAAAAAATCAATCAATCGAATCAAAATCAAAATGGCTCGAACAAGGGGGGGGGGAGGGCAGTCTACAGACTCCTGGTTTAAGAGATACTTTAATAGCAGAAAATAAGTTTTGAAATTAAAATTTAATGGAAGAATTTACGCAAAATACAAGAAAGATGGAATGTTGTAGAACATATTTCTGAAGAACAATTCGTTTTACAAAGTGGGTGGCATTTCTACATGCATTATTGAATGTCTGATGATATATTATCTACATATTTTTTTTTTTTGTCTTTTCTTCTTTAATTTCTTCATTTCGTAATGAAATCAACCCAAATGAACGCCATTTCTATAGGAGTCAAAATAATGAACTGTATACCGAAAATAAAACAACAAAGATATTAATTAATAATGTTAAGCGATTTCTAATGCGAAAATGAAAAATTAAACAGGAATATTTTCATTTAATGAACGTAATAATTTTAAAAACGGATTAATTAAAATTATTAATCGATATATTAGGAACATAAAAACTATTATTTATTTAGTTTATAGTTCTTTTTTTCTGAAAAATTGAAAGGTACCGCCGTATCAATGATACGGAACCCCCAAGCTACAGGGGCCCCAAAATGTGTCACTACAATATCGCTAACAGGGCTTTGACATCTAAATTAGGGCTCCGATGAAATTTTGATAAGGAGCCCATTCCTAACTCTTACGCCAGTGATCGTTATTTAATTTCTCTGCTCTAATTTATTAAAAAAATACTTGCCTTTTTTTTTAATTTTCAAATTTAATAGCTTTGTCAAACTTTATTTATAAATTTATATCTAATATAAAAATGAGCGGAGTTTGTTCGGCATTTTTAGGTTAAAATTTTGTCAACTGCTTCCGAGCTCATCCTAAAATACTCTGTCAAGTAAAAGCCGGACGGGAAAAATAGTCTTGAAAAATCAAGACTGTTTAAAAATCTGGAAGCTCTCAAAAAATTATTTCGAAGTTTAAAAAAGGAAATAAAACTCAGACTGTTTTGGAATTTCTTTGTAGCTCATTTCAATCATTTGCATTATAGGCATTTCTCCATGATTTCTTAAAGAAATTAAACATTCCATTTTAGAAAAAATCTTCTATAACATCATGTGTTTATTAATCATATTCTATATAATTTTATTAGATGAAAAATATTTAATTATTATAATTTTATTATATTTAGAATTAGATATGTACATTATTAGCAATTACAGAAAACTGGAGTCATATACTGTTAATTTCATTTTTTTGAAGTTTTAATATGTATAATTAGTACGAGTAAAATATGATGTTAATTTAGCAAATAAATTTTTGGTACAATTTAAATAACGAAAAAATTCAGAAAAATTCAATGCGAACAGATAATTTTAAAAATATTAAAGCTGTATTATTATTGTTTATTAAAAGATAAAGATATAAGCTATTTAAAGATTCCGGAAAGCAGGCTATTACCTATTCTCTAACCATTACTTAGTAGGAAAAACAAGGATTTCATTGGGTGGAATTTACAGAATAATTTAAAGGTAAATAATTTCACAGAATAAAATTTCAAGCACATAAAAAAGAACCGTGGCGCCATCTGCTAAGTAACATGAATACTAAAAAGAAATATCTCGCAATATCATAAGCTGATTGACTAAAAATTATGAAGATACTGAATTGACTGATGTATAAAAATAGCTGCAGAGACATGAAAATTGAAGGGAAAAAGAACTTAAACAAACTGTAAATAAAATATTCTCAAATACTTTTAGTCATTTACTGAAATAATAACACAGTAAAATAGCTTTAAAAAAGACATTTTTAATTTTAAAAATGGAAACTTTCTTCTGTATCAACTATAATTGAACAAAGATTACAAAACAGTTAATATATATTAGATTAGAAGAAAGTGCACACACAACTGTCACAATTATTCTATAAACTGAGCTTACTTATTAGAAATTTTGAATTAAAAAATTTTAAAATTCTATTTTTAAATTCCCTTCCTCCATCTTCCACCCTATGACCTTTTTTTTATAGATCTAATTAAATAATATTTTTAATTTAAATTCATTCTATTATTTATTTTATTTTATTTTATAGATTGTTCATTTTGCTTTATTTTAGAATATTAATTCTTTTTTTATATCAATTTTATTTGATTTAATTGATTTTTTTTCGTTTATTTATCACTTTTGATATAAAATTTGGTCTTAAACTCCAGGTAAAGGAAAATTGCTTTAGTTTCATCAAATATTGAAAGAAATCAATCGTACAGTTAAAGAACAAGAAAAAACAATAATTTGCTTAAAATCTTTTGATCTACATAAAAAGAATGTTGAGAATGCACGGAAAGTGATAGATAAAAAAGAATTTTTTTGCAAGATATTCGTAACTTATGTAAATCAATATTTCAACTGAGGAAAGAGGGGAAAAAAAACGCCCAACGTGGGGCTCGAACCCACGACCCCGAGATTAAGAGTCTCGTGCTCTACCGACTGAGCTAGCCGGGCGACGAAATTAGTGGATAATTAGAAGTTCAGTTTCAAAATTTTACACAATTCTGGAAATTTTTTTTTTTTTTTTAGTGTTTAAAAGTATTGAAGTAAATTAGATTCACATAATTTTATCAAGGAAAAACGTCACAAGAAATTATTAGATACTTTTATTCGAAATGGCAAACATATATTAGTGAACATATTTTTGTTCATATGTACAAATGGGTTTTCGTAGTATGTGTCCACAGTAAAAACATTTAACAGTTTTTATCTGTTACTTTAAGTAGCTATTTGAAGTATTTTAAACTTCATGAATCACTACTTGATTTCAAATATTGATATTAATTTGATATCCGTACGCTACTGATTTTTTCACTAAATGGATGTTAAATTTATCTTGGTTGGGGCTATGTGAACGTTTCAATATAACATTCAATTTAGCGGGATTTCACACAATATCACTATAAGTACGAATAATTTCCCTAGTATATCGATTTCTGAGGTGAACTATAAATTATTTTCTGTTCTAATCAAGATACTATTTTAGGCTGTTATGATTACATAGCTATTTGAATATTATTATTTATCTTTAAATTCAAAATTCATTGTAAAAGATTGCAAGTAAAAAAGCAACTATCCACTAAAATTTAGTAGCTTTTTTAAATAACCGGAAAGAAATTTTTTATAAATAAATTATTATTATTTAGTATTTTTGAAATATATATAACATTGCTATCTATCTATCATTAGAAGGTTCATGATTTGATTAAAAAAAACTGAAGCCGAGTTTGGATTAAATTTTGATTTTAATTATGTATCCATTGCTAAGCTTTAATAATTATAGAATGTTTTGAGCTGTTTTCTTTGGAAGCGGTGTAAGTATATTTTGTGTTATATGGAGATATTTACCACTTTCAAAGTAATTATATTTGTAATTTCATTAACTATGAAAATTTATATTGAGAAAATGGTGAAAATTTTGAAGGATTTTTGTTAATGGATAAAAAATTCATAACATATTGCATTTAATGTTATAATTAACTGGCATTTTATCAAAAAATGGACTTAACCACTTTCAAAGAAAACGGCTCATTTATTGCTGGCTTGATTAAATTTATTTTGTATTTTAAAATTGACTATGGTGTTGCATGATTCTTGCTATTTATTATTAAATCAGAAATTGATTTCAATGCATTAAAAGTTAAGACAATTATATTTATTCAATAATGTAGTATTGATTCTTAATCATTTGAAAAAGATATGTAAAATCCATCTATGGTATCATCAAGATTCTCCCTAAATGCTATTTTTTTGCTTTTTCTTATATGATGTAATACTTTTGAATTAAATACATTTTTTATGTATTTCAATATAACGTAAAATGTTCATCTTCGTTTATTTGAAATTTTCATTCACATTTCATTTCTTTAAAATTTAAATAAAATAAAATTACTATGTTTTTTTTTAAATTGAAATTAGGGTTTTGTGTAATAAAATGAAATTTGTGAGTTAAGTTAGTAAGTAATTAAATAAATTTTGTTTTACAAATTTTTCAAAATCTATTCCAATTTATTTATCAACAGGCTAATTTGAGAAGACTCATAAAACACATAAGCTTAAAATTTAATTTACTTCAAATATTTTGGTTTCAAATGTAATGCTTTCTTTCTATCATAAGACACTAACTACAGAATATTTCTGCCCATTGAAGGCACTCCGACATTTTACAAACAAATTTTTGCTTTGCATTTGTATTGCAACTTAATTTTCATTAGGTATTTTTTTTTAAAAAACATAATCATATTTAAAAAATTACAGATGTAGGTACAGTACATTGCCCCTTTATATGCATGTCTTACATTTAGAATACAATTAGAAGTCCCAGTCACATTTTTAAGAGAAATCAGGGAAATACTTAAAGTTCCATGCTTAAGAATTATTACAATTATTATTATTGTCTGAAATTTTTAAGTTAAAAAGAAGTTTTCTACTTCTCTTTTTATATTTATCATAAAGTTTTAGGAGTAAAATTTAAGTCTCAAATTTTATACATATTTTGATTTGATAAGTTAATCTCTATAAAGTGTTTTTGTTTTTAATTTTAAACACAAAAAACAAGTATATAAAAGTAATTAAAATAATTTTTCAAAATACCTGTACAAGTTTTCCAGTTTTTCATATCTATTTATTTGTTGCTCATTTTTATCCAACTACTTTTTAATGTTAATAATTTTTTAAATATTTTAAATCACACATATTTTGTTTGAAAATTTTTTTTATGTATGAAGTAACTGAGAGAGAATCTGAAGCAATTTCGTCTTAAAAAGTCTTAGAAGTAAACACATTTCCAATAAATTTTCAATATTGTTCATGTTGGAAAAATATTGCTGTATATTAATTAATATATTCATTATTACTATGTCTTTGCTAATAATTTTATATAACTTTTTCTAAAATGGTCTTTAAATATATTATTAGTAAAATATGAGAAATTTAATTGATTATTCAAGTTCAAATAATATAGATGTTTAAGAATAAAAATACACACACATATAAATGCTATTGTGTTATCTACGTTGATTGATTAAATTTAAATACCACTGAAATTGAAAAGGAAATTAATTTAAAAAATCTATCTAAAAAAAATGAATTTTTTTGTCAGTAGTTGTGTATATGATTAATATCAAGAAAAAGATATGTCAGGAAACATATTATGAGTAAGAAATTTATTTGTTCAAACTTAGTAAAATATAGAAAATTATTTTAAAGAAATTATTCTATTTATTAGATAACAAATATTACTTTTGTAAAAAAATGTTTATTTGTTGAATTCATGTGTTTTTCAGAGAAAAAATACGGAACCTTTTTCACCTGGAAAGCAGTTTTAAAGTAAGGTATTTGTTGAGTGAGGAGTATCCATCAGAAAATTTGTAATTTAATATGAAAAATCTATCAAACGTCTTTTATGGATTACAATATTTTATAAAAACGAAAGATGTGGATTTTTGTGTGTGCTTTTTCAATGAAATATTTTCTGTAATTTTTTTTTAAAAGACAGTAACTTGCTAAACATGGAAAGGTTCAATTAGATTGAGGTTCAAAAACATATTAAAAATATGTATAATTATTTTGAAATATCATAATTTGCAACTTTTTCTTGCTCTGAATTATTTATATTCCACTTTATTACGTCCAAAACATTAATAGTACACAGAAGGTACACTAGATGGCAGCACGAATAACATTTTCCTAATAGCCTTTGGAGAGAATTACGCATAGCGCCAGCAGAAAAATAAAGAATGGATTGCTTTCATTGATTCCTTTTTTGTTGTTTCTAGCTAGGTGATTATAAAACTATTGTATATGCATATAAAAAAATTTTTAAAAAAATCTGTAAATTATTTTTCTAAAATTTGTATTTATGAATTATTATTATTTTTTATTTTCTTATTTTAAAACACCATTGATATTGTGTTTATCTTACAGAAATCACCATGGTTTAAATAATAATATTGCTGTTGAGTCCCAAATATTGGATTTGCAGTGGTTGGCACTTGCACTACCGTGCTTTAAAAAAAAAAATTACTGATTCCGGCGCAATGGGCTAAATGATAAAGACAGTCACGCGTTCTCCACTAAATTCGAAACTGACATTAAACTAACTTATACTTGTTCCATTCGTAAAATTTAGATAAAGTTAGAAATTTTTTAACTAGGTAAAGATGTTCCAGTATTATAAAAAAGAGTTTCATCAAAAAAATTTTAAAATTATAAAAAAAA
>BMAV01007584.1:29221-49820 GCA_019973955.1 Trichonephila inaurata madagascariensis
TCGGGTGTGTTTAACACCAAAACGCATCGCTTCACGCGTTTGGACACAATATGGAGCAATTACAACACATCCAACCTTCGAGACAACTCCGTCCCTTCGTTTAAACATTTTCTTTCTTTTTCCTTAATTGAGACTTCATCCCGTTTCCGGCTAGGGAGTCTTAATAATACCTTCCGGGTCACTAAATCTAAAAAGTTCCGATTAATCTCGTCCTCGCCCACCCCTATTCAAGAACGGGCGCGAGGTACGGCCTGTTGCCAAAAAAACGTTCTTTTTTTTTTTTTTTTTTAAAAACGCTTCACAAGTTGACACCTTTGACAGGAAACGAGAGTATGGAATTATTAAACTGTGACGATCAAAATGTAGAGCGTTTAACAAACAGTATAAAAGCTCAACAACAACACGTGAATGTCATCACTTGACAAATAGTCTCAATTTGGATTATTTCTCTACTTGAGTTTACCTTTCATCTTCTCTACCAGAAAACATGAACAAATTTGTGGTAAGCGTTTGATAAGAATGGGAAGTTTAACCGTTCGGTTTATTAAAACTTTCGTACTTTTTCAAAAATTTTCCAAACAGTCTTAAAGTAATCTGGATATTTAGTTTGCTGTGGATTATTAGTATTATTTAAGATTTGAATTTGATATAAGAATTTTTATCAATGTTGTTATATAATAGGAAAAAAAGGGTTAACACATATAATTATATAATTTCAATAATATACCCTTAAAGATTATATATTCTTATGTAGAGGGTGACATATCTTTTTCTTTAATAATATATCCTTAAAGATAATACATATTTATTTAAATGGTGATATACCTTTTAATTCTAATAATATACCCTCAAAGGTAATACATCCTAATTTAAAGGGCATATACCCTTAATAATATAACCTTAAAGGTAATATATCCTTATTGATTTTAAATAATTAAGGATGCATTCACTTTAATTAATCTTTAATAATTGGAACTAAATATTGCTTTACAATTATTCACATATAGATTTTATTTTTTAATTAAATTTTAAAAACTTGTTAAGCAATTTTAATAATCTTATCTGGCTAACATTTTTCTGTTAAAAACATATTCTTTCTTTTGTGTAAAAATTTTTGAATTTGAACTTTAAATGAATAAATAAGTCCATTGATATTTTAATTATTCAATCTTTATTATAATTATTATTTGAATTTATGGAAAGTAAAAATTTATATAGGAAAAGTAAGACGTTATTCTTTAAAAGTATATGTTAGTTTAGACTTACGAAAATAATATACAAATTTCCAAGACACCTTATTGTTATTAATTAATTACAAAACACTCAGATTCATCAAAATTAAAGAAACTGTAATCTAGTTTCCAAAATTATTTAGGTGTCTTTTAAATACATGTTAGATCTTTATATTAGTGAGTTTTTTAATTAATTTGGATAATCGTGGAATTAAAATTCATTTATTATAACGCTAATAACTCATAATATCCTATGCATAATTTTGCAAACCTTGAACTTTCACTAGTATCTTTCCTTAACATTGAAATCTTGGGGTTGGGGAAGTGAAAGTGCCTAGCACTTGAATTTTTTTTTATTTAAATCATTTATTAATCATTATTTAAAACTATCACATGTTTTTCTTCAGCTCCTCGCTTTCGCCGTCGTTCTTATGGCTGCTCTCATCTCTGCTGATGAGATCCACGGTCATGGATTCCACGGACACGTCGATCACCATGGTTACAAGGTATCCATTGAGCATCATCCCCATGGACACCACGGACATCATGGTCATCATGGAGGACACGGACACAGCGAAAGATATTTCCACATGGAGCATCATGGACATCATGGACACCATGGACATCATGGTCACCACGGACACCATGGATACCATCATTAAATATTCGTTACCCGATGACACTATTCGGTATGTGGTTTCCTTGATTACATATTTCTTGCATGAGTAGACAATAATTACCTACGATCTCTTTTGATTTTACATTTAGTAAGATAACAATCACCTGCTCTTCGTTCTCCATTCTTTAAAATTTGGCATATCACTATTTATTTATTTCTCATAAAAGGTTTTATAGTGTTTGGCATAAAAAAATTTGTGATTTACTGATTTTGAAAGATTTAATGAGAATTTGAATTAATACAAAGAATTTAACTTGTGTGAAATTTAATAAACTAGACTTACAACTTCATGCAGAAGGGCTACAATATGAAAAACTTATACAGATACGTCGAAAACTTCTTTATAAAGTTAACAATTGATTCAAAAGACACTTTTGTCCATTCCTGTAAAATTAACGTTTTACTTCAAAGAATACAGTTTATCAACGATTCCTTAATAAAGTAACCAATTCACTATTTAACTTAGACAAGGTATTGCTCATAATTAAAAATAGCATTTACATCTCAGCGGTTACGGTGGAAAATGTAAATTGGTTCTACATTTTTAATTATAAATTGAATAGTAGTCTTATGGTTTACGACTTTTTTTGCAAACTTCAATTATACTATATTTCTCTACATTATAAATTAAAACTAATTTTTGTTGTGGTTATTTTTGTATCATCTTTTTCACGAATATCCTTTTTTTTAGTGTAGATTTATTCTTTTGTATGTAAAATTCTTCATTCAGTATGAAATCTAAAATTTATTCATAAAATTGTCTCCTGTTTCGTGAAAACTCAATTTTTGGCAATTCATCAGAACACGATTTATCGTCGACAAAAGCCAACAAAATTTATTCAGTAAAAATGATCAAAAATAAACAGCATTAAATATTTTAAAGCCTCCAATAATTTTTGAAAACCTTTAGTTGAAACTATTCTAAAAAAAAGTAAGTACAGTGCAAAAAATTGAGAATGTAAAATAGATCATTATAGTAACTGCTTTTTCATGATTCTATTTTGGTGCTATTTTCATAAAACCAATTAACCATGTAAGTGAAAAGATTACTACATTAAACAGAAAAGTAAAACATTTAAGTATTTTTATTTTTACTTGTATAAGTATCTTTACAAGCACTTATAACAGAGCATAGGAGAACTTTTATGAAATTGCATAGATAGGTTTGGAATTTAAAATAATTGCATTGTGTCGTTATAAAAAGACCTCCCCAATAAAAAAAGAATGTTTCCAAATGCCGTCATCTTTATAAAAACTGTGTTCGACGTACACAGGAATGGTTTCCACTATTGGCTGTAAATCACAACAATTGGCAATGTGTTTGATTTAACGAAATAGTTCGAGGGTATAATACGTAAGAACTAAATTATTCTTTAATAAATTATGTTTTATCATTATTATTTTTCTTTCAGCTTGAAACAAAGATCATTACGGACAACATTCTTCAGTGGACGGTTATAAAGATACAATTGGGGACCAGTTCAAAATTAATCATGCATTTCTTTCTCTTTGTTGTCATCTGTAAAAACGGGGAAGAAACTAATAAAATGTGATATTTTTGTATAAAAAATTGTGTCCACTTTTTTGAAAATTACATACATTAACAAAAACTTATTTTTTAAATCAGAGGAAGAATCTTTGTCATTACTCCCCCCCCCCCCCCCCAAATTCCGATTGTGGTTGAAGGTAGCTAAAGTTCATTCCATGGACTCTTATTTATATATTTTTCAAATGACTTTTATTCTTATAAACTATCAAATGATCAAAACGATTTCCTATAATAAAAGATAATACCTCGAAAATATACAAAAATAAATTATATGTTGAATTCAACCAGCGTCGAATACACATTACAATCCTTTTCTCCAAATGAACAATCATATTTAGAATAATTACTAAAGATGTCAACTTAAGCAACATAACTTTAACAACTTACGATTTTATATCAGCAAATAGATTAAGTAATGAGATAAATTAGAGTTACAGGAATTATACATATTGAATTTTAAAGTGGACAATAACAATAACGTAACAACCTAAACAATATCTATAATTACTGTATAACTGAAATAGTCACTTAAAAATTACTTCCAAATAAAGAAAAGAAATTTAAATATAGCTAAATATTATTACAAGATTGCATTAAAAAATTTGAGAAATAAAAAAAAAAAATGAAAACAGGAAGTTGACAGATAGGGCTTAACGGCTAATAATATTTTATAATTCTAAAGAACTTTTTATGTTTCATATAAATCTTTAATTCAAAAGATAAACGAGAAAAAATTGTGCACAAAACTTTAATAATTATATATGATTAAACTAGCTTTAATATATTAGTTGTTTACCTTTCTCCAATTTTTAAATATTTTTAGTAACCATAGAAATGTCAAAACACCTAAAACTTCAAAGATTGGGGGAAGAAAGAATACATAAAAGGAAAAATGCTTATATGAAAATAAATGATACTTTATAATAATCAAAAGAAAAAGCTTACAGAAAAAACTTAAACGGACTCACTCGAAAAAATTTTGGACTCATTCTTTTTGAAGCAGCGTATAAACAAGGATATAAATGTACTATAAAATAATAAGCATGCAGTTAATTTACAGTAAGTTTTAAAAATTCAAACTTACAATTGATACTTCCGGAGAAACAATTTCAGTAAATTTCTTAGTTATTTCATCTCTTTCAATTTAAGGAAATTTAAATAAAAATATGCTCAAGACAACATGGGAAAATATACAGGCCTACTCCCCCAAAAAGGAAAAGTAATTATATTGGGAAAAATAAAAAAAAAATGAAATAAAAAGTCATTCAAATATTACTCAATACTACATGCGAACACAAAATAATAAATGTAATATCTTATTCGTTATTTAATATTATACACTTAAAACCGACCTATTGATAAAATATACTCATCACATTGACTATTTTGCATTAAAAAACACGTGCTAATAAGTATTTTTTTTTTTTGAAAAATTGTGAAAAATAAGCAGTTCAAACATTTCAGAAGCTCAATATATCAATTTCACTTCATCCTTTGCATAGATTTTGCTATACATATAATAAAGCTTAATTGATTCCATAAAGCTTGAGGAATGCTTAACTGAATCTATTAAAATTTAAATTGTTCTGAATAAAACTCATGTGTAAAACATAAATAATCTAGCTGTTCATTTAAGGTTATTTTGAACTGAAAATTTTGTTCTGCAATGACGTTTAGTACAGATTTCTTACAGTTATGCAAAATATGCCAATAAAAAAATAATTCACGTGTTAATACATTACAGTGACATTTTACACAAATATGTATTATAAAGTTAAGTATCCTGTTCAATATTTTAATACACATGCACAATTTATAAAAAACAAATGTAAAACTGTCATTTAAAAGATGACTTTTGCTCTATTATTTTTATTGTGATAAACCATTTTTCAAATAACAAAAAAAATGATATTTTTCTTTCTCACGATAAATTTTACTTTTGATTTTTAAATATTAGAGTTTATATTTAAATTCTCAACACAATTTTAAATTTCTATTATGCCGAATATTCGTAAATTTTGATCTGTAATCATGGAATTAAGATAGATATATCACAAATAAATTTTGATCAAAGGTTATATTTTTTTTCTATTATAATAAAAAGTTAATAGAATTTTACTTTGAGCAGTAAGGGTTTCTTATTCCTTAAATTTTCTTGTTATTTTAACAAAATTTCCAAACGAAAACAGTGTAATGACTTAAACATTTAAGTAAAAAATAAATATAAGCATAATATAAATGTGTAGCTGCGTTTGAAAAAAGTGAACGACGAAAAGACTTCTGAATTTTTTGCTGTTTACCTTATATTTATCGGCAATCTATTCAAGAAAAATAAGTTTGATTTTTTTCTATCCGTATTTGAAAAAAAGTCTTAATTTAATTTAGACAAATAAACGAAAAATAAAAAAAAAATTTAAATTTAAAAAAAAATAATCACTAACTTTCATACTTATGTTTTTCTTGCTATGTATGTATTTTCATGGCTCAATGATAATTGATCAAGATAAACGTAAAATGCTTTTTTTATTAAAAAAAAACTGTATAGATTTAAAGAAATTACTTTGCATGGTTTAAAAAAGCTCTTCTTTGTCATACTATCGGTCAGATCTTTAGTCGATGCCAAAACTAGACTCAAGTCCGTAATCAATACTTTTTTTTCTGTAAAAAAAACATAACAATGCTATTGACCATTTTTGCATAGCAATATTATTTTAAAAATGTTTCCGATTCAACCATTATTATATATTCATAAAACCTACTTATTTTTTAAAAAAATCTTCTAATTCTTTTTCACTCCAAGACAATTTAAACTCGTTTACTTTTATGTCAGACACTGAAAACAATAGCATGTATTTCTATGTTTTTCGTTTTTTTCTTAATTCTGCATATTCTTATTTCCAATGATTATTTTTTTAAATTCAGTAAATTATCTATACATGATAAAATTTCGTGTATTATTATTATTTTTTTTCGAATACACTCTCAGATACCATGAATCTAATGAAAAAAACAGAATACAAACCAGCAAAATGGTCTACATTTCTATTGCTTTTTTCCCCAGTTGATTTCTGCTATAGAGTTTCATATTATTTAGTATGTAAAAGTATAAATAAAAATACTTCGATAAGTGGCTCTCATTGCACTTTTGAAAAAGATAAAGAAAATATACAGTTCCTCCTCTGTATCTCTCCTCAGATATAATTCTCTGATATTGACATCAAATCTTATCCTGATTTTGATTTTCGATTTGATTTTAATTAACGGGGTACAGTGAAGCAACACGAGGGCTTTTGGTGACGGACCTCAAAATTTTAAACCATGGCCAAATGATGAGAATGACATCCGAGCTGTTGCCTCCTCTCCAAATGACCACACATCCCCAGCGCGTTAAGCCTCGACAGATTAACGTTCACTGAAGATCATTCATTTATACGAAGGATCTTCAGTGGTACTAGGTTTAGAACCTACGATTTGACGACACTGAAATCTATCTTGGAAGTAAGCGAGGATTACGAACAATTTTAACTTATAACTCCATCCTCAAAGCTCATACTTCCTTCACGCATAGCACTGGAAGATTCAGAAAAACTTCGGCAATTGCAAAATAATCCCTCCTCTATATAATCTTTCGTTTAAAATCTATTGTTTTGATGGACATTTATAGGGAGAGAAGGCAAATCATAAATAGTCATTGCCCACCCCCTTGGTATGTAATAGGACCTTATATACTGTAAAATATTTTTTAGCCCTTAACAAAACTCGCATCATTTTCATGTAAACGATAAAGAAAGGCTTGTTTTTATTCAAGAAAATTGTGTAAAAATAAGTCAGTATAATTTGAAATAACCTGAGACATAACCATCCTGTGATGACCATGTCTTGCCGGTTCCGCGTAAGCTAGAGGTGTGGGATTATCAAAATGAAGAGACATAATTCTTAATACAACTTTTATTAAGAGTAACTTATAATACTTAAGTTCTAATTTGACAAATTTAATTAGAGTGAGAGTCAAGCCCAAATTAAATCACGTATTTAAGTCAGATCACGCAACTAGATCCTCTATCTCAATTATCCTAAATAATCCTGTTTATCTAATTACTTATATCTAATATTACCTTTTCCAGTTCTGGTCCCTTGACCTAGAGAATATTATCTATAAACTTTATATATGAAGATTCTTGATCCGCAAGGTAGCTAATTCTTGATCCTCAAGATTCCACACTAAGCTTTGTCACTCTATCGATCAGAATAATTCCACAATACAATCTCTGAACCTGCTACGCTATCTCTAAGCTTGCCACGATATCCTTTTATAGTATATCTCATTTACATATTCGATCCGTTTCTCTTCTTGGTATTGGGTTGGAAAAGCTTTGCCATTAATCGTGGCCGTCAAAGAACTTAGGAGTCATGTTAATCAGAAAGACGCGAGAGACGTCACAAACCTAGCGGAAAATAAACCAACTATCTTGAACTGTATTATAAATACTGTGGTCAGATATATAAAGAAATATCAGTGAGTAAGTGTTTGTTTATTAAGGTATCCGACTACGTTCGGAACCGTGATTTTTCAAAAGCGTATAAATGAATAATATTTATGATATTTAGTGCCCCTTAGATTAGAAAATGTATATAAAATTGTTTTAAGAATAGTATTACAATAACAAATTATTTTACAATATTTTGACAAAAAATGAACCTAGAATGACTCATTTTCAAAATATTCTCCTTTTGTGAAAAATGATTCCGTTATAATAATACTTTGCCTGTATATAGCTCAGACCTCTGTACAGAGACTCAACTAGAATTTTTGAAATATATAACTTAGAAGTGGGTTTATCCATGTTTTACGACTACAGAGGGAAGAAGTTTTAAGTAAAAAATGGTGATAATTATTTCAAATGGTTGTAAGTCTGAAAATAATGTGAATTTTTCAAAAATCGTAGTTGAGCCTCTGCAGAGAGGTCTGAGCTATATACAGGCAAAATATTATTACAATAGAAGCATTTTTCACAAAAGGAGAACATTTTCAAAAAAAAGTTATTCTAAGTTAATTTTTTTGCCTAAATATTGTATTTAAATAATTTTTTTTGTCAAAATGTCCTTAAAAATTTTTTATACATGTATTCTAATCTAAGTGACACTAAATATCATGAAAATTATCCATTAATGCGCCTTTTTAAAATCACGGTTCCGAACGTAGTCGGATACCTTAATCTTTCACTATAAAACAATACCATGGCAATTAGGTGACGGACCTTGGAATTTTGAACCATTGTCAAGTGACGAGAATGACACCTAAGCTGGTACCCCCTCTCCAAACTATCACACCAAGCCAACAGGTACCACGACATTTTTAACGTGCATCAGCCCCTATACAAGGTGGGCCTTTAAAGTAAAATCAAATATATAAAATAAGAAATAAAAAACTACATGTACAAAAACTATCTTTTTACGCGTTATTTTTTATCACTATGGCCTGGGATTATCACGGGCACGAGAAATAGAGATTTCAACCTCCCTCTCTCATTTTGATGGGAACGAGAAAAAAGAAGTTAAAAATAAAAACTAAAACAAAGGAGATACTTGGGAAAATGAATAATACAGTTAAAAATCTTGGATAATAATGTTAGATACCTTTTTTTGTATTTTCATTTTATAATTTATTCTATTTCAACGATTCACCATTCATTTACCGAAATTGTTTACACAAATAAGCTAAAAATTAAATAAATTATTATTTTCTATCTTAGCGTGCATCTGTGTTTTTAAGTACAACAGAGAGAAATTGCACAATTTATTTCTAGATAAGATCTCCAAATCCGGTAAAAGTTGTTACCCACATTCAACAAAATTACACTTATATTGCACTTGATTAGGTAAGAACTACTTCAACTCTTATTCTGACACGTGTGATTGTGTTTTCCTACAAGTTCTGAGGTTAATCAAGTGATTCAAATAAGGTTTGACTTCATTATTAAAGAACTATTATCTTTAGGTTATCTTATAGATAAGGTAGTTTAAGAAATATTCATAAACTAGAAATAAAATTAAAGGCGAGTGTTCATTGTAGCGTAGATTATTTGTAGTAATAAGATCACTGTTTTTTTTTTATTTTATTATTTTTTTTATACAACATATTGTTACCAAAAAGATAGGCAACAGTTTTTGTATTAGTAGCAATTTTTAAACTTAAGGTATCCGACTGCGTTCGGAACAGTGATTTTGCAAAAGCGAATAAATGGATAATTTTCATAATATTTAGTGTCACTTAGATTAGAATACATGTATAAAATTGTTTTAAGGACATTTTGAGAAAAAAAATTATTTAAATACAATATTTCGGCAAAAATTAACTTAGAATAAGCTTTTTTCAAAATGTTCTCCTTTTGTGAAAAATGCTTCTATTATAATAATATTTTGTCTGTCTATCGCTCAGACCACTGTATAGAGGCTCAAATATGATTTTTGAAAAATTCACATTATTTTCAGACTTACAACCATTTGAAATAATTATCGCCGTTTTTTACTTAAAATTTCTTCCCTCTGTTGTCGTAAAACATGGATAAACCCGCTTCTAAGTTATATATTTCAAAAATTCTAGTTGAGCCTCTGTACAGAGGTCTGAGCTATATACGGGCAAAGTATTATTATAACGGAAGCATTTTTCACAAAAGGAGAATATTTTGAAAATGGGTCATTCTATGTTCATTTTTTGTCAAAATATTGTAAAATAATTTGTTATTGTAATACTATTCTTAAAACAATTTTATATACATTTTCTAATCTAATATTATAAAAATAAATAATATATAAATATTATAAATATTATCCATGTATACGCTTTTGCAAAATCACGGCTCCGAACGTAGTCGGATACCTTAAACTATAAGTAAATCTTCATGAGATAGCGCACTACACGGTATTTACTAACAAAGGCAACTCAAACGAGAAGGAACGCAGATAACTATGCATTTCTAAAAAAGTTCACAAAAGAGCTAATACGAAATTACACTTTGTCCTTGGTTGCTATATGTCTTGGTTAATATAGGCTAATTAATACCAAATGCATTAATTCTAAATGTGTAGAAGAACAAGTAAAAGTTAACATCCATATATTAATCAAATCTCGTCTAAAATGCGAAGTGAGTATCGCACAGTTGCAATTATAATAAAAGTAATCAAGACTGAAACTTAATTTCGATTTGGTACCTTAAGACTTCTTTGTACAGAAAGATGTACACTTCTCCTAGCAATTTTTTGACCTTTTGAAGGACGTTATTGTAGAAAGCAGATTGCATTGAAAACCATTATTCCATCTCTTTAACACCATTATTTATGTTGTCAAATTTTTCAAAATTTTATTTATGCAAAATTCGCAATGGCTTTTTGAGTTCTGGAAATAAGAAATTGCTTGAGGAGAGATCGGGAGAATAGGGTGAAAGTAAACATTTTAAGCGGAAATGGTACGATTTACGCAAAAATTTTTAATTTACGGTTTTTTAAAATTTTTTTGGTTGCCTCCTATGTTTGTATACTATGTTAAACAGATTTTGTGCTCAAAATTTCATAAAAAGCTAGCCATGTAATTTTTTAAGGAAAAACTTAAAATTTGTGAGGTGATTTTAAAATGCTACTCCTCCTACAAATATTTACGTACAGGCATGAAATTTGATTTACAAGCACGTCACACTATGTATAGTAAAATTTGGTATGGGTTTTGCGTTAACATAATTGGTATTCATACAATACTTCTTTTTTCGAATGTTTATTGAAAATTCCTTAAAAAATGTATAAATTCTAACTTCAATTATTTTTTTGAAAAATAAGTAATATTTTGATTCAAAAATGCGTACTAACTTTTGTGTTATATGTACTATTAGCAATAGGTAAAAAAAAATTCAAAGCATTAGGCACAATACAAAAAAAAGCCTTAGCATTTTAAATAAAGACAAACTAGTTATTTTATCTTTCTGAGATAAGTCAGTTTAAAGTTTTGATTCGCCATAGAGATGTGAACAAAAACGAACGTGAAAGCTATCATAATTCTGCGTTTTTTAAGTTTAGAGCTTTCAAATTTTGTGAGGTTATAGAAAAGTATATAAAGAATAATTTAGGCTAAATAAATTAAATTTGATTTTTTGACTGATTTTGGTCAATTGAATTGTATTGTGTCTCCCTTAAAGCCAAAATTACCCTTTGATTCCTCAACTGTGCATTGATATGAGTCATTAGATACATTGCTGGCAAGCATTCGTAGGAGTTTGTGGATTCGACTACGCCGTTTCTTAATGAAAGCATCATACCATTTGCTAAATAATGTGCAGTAATAGGCTTATATAGTGATGGCCGAACCCTTCTCCTCCAGGAGGGTTGCTAAGCAGACTCCACGATAATCCCCAAAACAGATAGTATAAGCTTTAATGCAAACTTCTGCACCTTGGCCTTTTTAGGAGATATGAGATTCTGTACTTCTGCTTGCTCATTTCTTTGATCTTTGGATCCAATAGGTAGGTACAAAATTCATTCCTTAGATACCAGGTGACCAAAAAAAGAACGTTTTGCTTCAAAAGATTATTTGTGAAAGGCATTCCAGTTTGAAAATTTCTCTTCCACCTTACAATAGTGTCAGCTGACGGGTGTTAACATTTTGTCTTGGATTCACCAGGCACTGTAGTCTTTCTAATAAAGGAACTAATTATACTGCGCAAGTTTCTACAACTTTTATATACTACGAGTTATTTAAATTTAGAATTTCCTGATCCCAAATCAATATTAATGACTTAAATATACAACATTACTTATATAAAGCTCAATAAATATGCAGAATAAATTTTATCCAGATTTTTCAAATACTTTTTAGTAATAATTCAAATTTTGAAATCCCCCTATCATGGCATTTGCCCAGGCTGGCAACTCGAAAAATTCAGAAAGTGATACATATACGACATAAAGCAAGAGAGGAATGAGATATATGCAATAACATAATTGATGACTGAAAAAAAACATAACCATAAAAAATATAAATAAATGCTATTGTTTTAAACTAAACTACCTAATTGCAATTTTTTGTGTGAAATGCATTAAGAGACAAACGTAGAACTGTATGCAATATGAAAGACTGAATAGGTAATTGAAGAATTCAGGAATAAATTACTAATTCTATAGCAGTTTTTACGTATAAAAGTTCTCTTTCTAACAGGTTGCATTTATACTAATTATCATAATAAAAAGAACGAAAAAAATTTTATTATTATTATTATTATTTTATTCCCAATAGCAAAAGAAAATGACAACCTCTTACAAGAAGACAAGAAACACACAAAAATATAAAGCAAGAGAAAAAGTCAATGTTCCATCAGTAGATTTCCAGCACTCCAATATCTTCTGATCTCGGAGTCTTCACGCAGAGCCGAGCATCCCAACACAAATGGTACCAGTCCATGATTTCGTTTATATTACAGAGTGGGAAAAATTTGGAAGAACAAGAAATCATTATTAAAACATACAGTGACAGCGGTTGCAGAATGGTCATGGTCACGTATTCGTTATTGAGTGTTAGGCTTGATTTTTGGTGTCTCTGAAGATTTAACGAGTGAAAGAGAGACTTAAGGTATCCGACTACGTTCGAAGCCGTGATTTTAAAAAAGCGTATAAATGGATCATTTCCATGAAATTTAGTATCACTTAGATTAGAATACATGTATAAAATGGTTTTAAGGACATTTTTTGACAAGAAAAACTATTTAAATACAATATTTTGGCAAAAAAGTAACTTAGAATAAACTTTTTTCAAAATGGTCTTGTTTAAAACATGCTTCTAAAACAATAATATTTTGCTTATATAAAGGCTTCTCCAGAGAGTCTGGACTATTTTTTTTAAAAATTCACATTATTTTCAGAGTTACAAACAATTGAAATAATTATCGGCGTTTTTTTTCTTAAAATTTCTCCACTCTGTTGTCGTAAAACATGGATCAACCCACTTCTAAGTTATATATTTCGAAAATTCTAGTTGAGCCTCTGTACAGAGGTCTGAGCTATATACAAACAAAGTATTATTATCATAGAAGCATTTTTCACAAAAGGAGAATAATTTGAAAATGGGTCATTATATGTTCATTTTTTGTCAAAATATTGTACTTAAATAATTTTTTATTGTAATACTATTCTTAAAACAGTTTTATATACATTTTCTAATCTAAGTGACACTAAATATCATAAATATTATCCAGTTATACGCTTTTCCAAATGCATGATAAATATGTTGAGATTCAAAGTCTTCACGATGGCTGAATGAAGAAGTTTGGAGAGTTGGATGCCAGCTCAGATGTCCTCCTTATCACTAGATTGAAGTTCAATAAAAAACCCTATGTAATCCCTTTCCAACAGTTATATATAAAAACTTGTACTCTTATAACACAATACTAAATTCGGTGTTTCAATATTTTAAACGGCATACGGATGTGATCCATATCATAAAATGACATAAGTGACAATAAAGGAGCAGCTTAGCAATACAGGAAAATTTGATCTAATAAAAACTTGCTTAAATGAAGAAAATGCCAAATTGTTTGGAAAAAAAGGGCCTCAAATTTTAAAAGAAAGCCTCACAAAAGCATATTTACTCTTGGATGAATCTTAACATATTTCTAAGAAATGAAATTTTTCTTAAACGTATATATTAATTCATAAAAAGTTTTATTTTAATTTTCAAAATTTAACAAAGTCAGAATTTTTTTTAAAAAACCTATTATTACAATCACACAATAGAAAATATTTCTTGTAGGAGACGATAATAAAAAGTATAATATCGATATTATATTACAAAATTTTTATGTACCCAATTATATTACGTTATTTTAAATATATTTGCATTTATCGTACGTAAAACGTTTTTGTAAAGAGAATATATAAATTTGACGTAGTGAACAAAGTAAATCATTAAATAGATCTGCATCATTTGGTAGCAAAAGCAAATTATAAGGTTAAAGGGCCATAATAATAGTTCTCGGATTTCAAAATATCAAAATTTCTAATCGATTTCTCGTTTTTTAAGTTCAAATCTACCCTTCACACATTAGGTGCATGGTACAGCCTGATGTTGGGAGAGCATTTTTGAAATTTCTCAAGGGTTGACAGGAAACAAGTGTAAAAACTACTTAACTGTGACGATCGATAGATAGAACGTTTTATGAAAGGGTATAAAAGATCAGAACAAACAGGTGTTTATCATTAATTGAAACCTTTGTTTCTTTTGGATTACTTCTGTTTGGATTTGTGTTCCATTTTGCCTTCAGAATCATGAACAAATACTTGGTAAGGGCTTTCTTCCAGTTTTTTAAAAATAAATCATGTTCTTAGAATTTATCTGAGGATTGTCACTAACTTTTAATTTTACTTTTAATTAGTTAATGAAAAAAAATAATAAATTATTTAGAATTATGCAAAAATTGAATTAGGAATATTGTTTGTTTAGTATTAAGGTTTTTGTCTGCGTTCACACAGAACCGTGATTTTTAAAAAGTCTATAATTGAATAATTTTTTTAAAAGTTTTTAGATCCACTTGAATTATGACTTACATATAAAAGGAAATACAGTATTTTAAGAGAATATGGTTATAGAATTAAAAATTATTTAAATGCAATTTTTTTTTTTTTTTTTTGGCAAAAATTGAAGAAAAAATGACTTAAAAAACTCACCTTGAATGGAAAATGCTTCTATAATAATAATATTTTCCCTATGTATAGCAGCTAAGACTTTACTACAGAGCCTGAACTAGGATTTTTTAATAATTCACTATATTCTCTAAGTTACTGTTAATTGAAATAATACCCGATGTCTTTAATAAAAATTTCTCCACTCTCTGATGTATTAAAATATGAATCAATTTACTTCTAAGTTACATAGCTCAAAAGTCAATGGACAGTTTTTATTTTAAGGTATCCAAATACATTCGGAACCGTGATTTTGAAAAAGCGTATAAATGGATAATTTTTATGATATTTAGTGTGACTTAGATTAGAAAATGTACGTAAAATTGTTTTAAGAATATTATTCCAAAAAAAATTTTTTTGAGTACAATATTTTGAAAAGAATGAACATAGAATGACCAAATTTCAAAACATTCTCCTTTTATGAAAAACGCTTCTATTATAATAATATTTTACCTGTATATAGGTCAGACCTCTGGACAGAGGCCGAACTATAACTTTTGAAATATATATCTTAAAAGTGGATTTATCCATATTTTACTATAACAGAGTGAATAAATTTTAAGAAAAAAACGCCGTTAATTATTTAAATTGGTGGTAACTCTGAAAATAATGTGAATTTTTCAAAAATCCTAGTTCAGACTCTCTGGAAAAGTCTTTACTTTATACAATCACAAAATATTTTTATTATAAAAATATTTTTTTTATAAAAGAAGAACGTGAAAAAAGGTTATTCTAAGTTAATTTTTTGCCAAAATATTGTATTTAAATAATTTTTTTGTCATAATGTCCTTAAAACAATTTTATACATGCATTCTAATCTAAGTGACACTAAATATCATAAAAACAATATATTTATGCGCTTTTTTAAAATCACGGTTCCGAACGTAGTCGGATACATTAAAGTAATTATTTACATTAAGAAAATAATCCCAAATATCTGAAAATAAATAGAAAAGAAGAAAATTATTGCTCTATTTATTAATATTTCTAATCTGTGTTTTTCTTTTTGACAATTTATTCAACACACTTTGGTTAAGCTTTCGTGCTCGTAAATCGTAAATTAAGAAATGTAGTTTACATACATAAATGATAAATACAAACATAAGTGCTAAATACATACATAAGTTAATATACATTTATAAATAAATTTAACAGTTTTTACCTAATTTTTTCTACTATTGAGATAAATATTTTGCTTAAAAATTTATAAAATAACCTTTGCTGAAAATGCATGAAGCCAAAAAAATTATTAGTTAAAAATCGAACACAAATAGAGTTTTAATACAATCAATTAACTCAAAAAATTCCCCATTTTATACTTCTAAAAATCGTGTTTTTCCTTCAAGTTTATCGCTTTCGCCGTTGTCCTTATGGCTGCCCTCATCTCAGCTGATGAGATCCACGGTCATGGGTTCCACGGACATGTCGATCACCATGGTTACAAAGTATCCATCGAGCACCATCCACATGGACACCACGGACATCATGGACATCATGGCGGACACGGACACAGCGAAAGATACTTCCACATGGAACACCATGGACATCATGGACACCATGGTCATCATGAACATCATGGACATCATTAATAATAATATAACATCGGTACACAATTTTTGTTATTATTCTGTTTTCTGATTTAATTCCTAGTTTATTTTTGTAGTAACATTTTTTAAAATTTATTTTTTTTAATCTTTAATGAATTTTTAAGCTAATAAATTACATTATTATCAGGAAATTTTTCATTACTTAAACATTCACATAACAATAACCGTCTTATTTTAAGGAAAGTACAGTTTCTTGATAATAACATCAGAGGATGCGTTTTTTAAAATATAACTTAAGTTACGAAATTTATTTTTTTTTATAGTGTTATATTTTATTCCTTATATTTTGCACTTTATGCAGCTCTCTATTTTATTTTTGTGGAACAAGACATAAATCTTTCTGCATTAAATACATAAAAAATATTAATATTTGTCTTAATTAATTATACGAAAGCATAGTTTTCCAAACATTTTTTCATGTATTTTGAATGTTTTTTTTAAGAATATTATTTATTACAATTCTCAAAATTTCAGAGAAAATAAAGGATTTTCTTTAAATTTAATATCGTTTTTGATTAAGCGCTTTTTCTCAGTTATTCAAAAAGAAATTTATGCTTTTTCTTTCATTTGTATCTTTTGTTTCTTTGTTTTAAAAACCCTTTGAAAGCCACATTTAAATGCGCATGAAAAAAAAATATTTAAAAAAAAACTTTCTAATATTATATAACACAATATAACTAACTAAGCAGAAAAAGTTTCAATTGCTTTCTAAAAATCGTATGCTATAAAAACCTTTTCATGTTATGTATAGTACAATAGTAATTACTATATTTACTGTAATAAAATTATGCATATTTTGTCAAACCCTGTAAATAACACAATTTACGTATTATTTAAATTGAATAGTTACTAATAGAGTGTTTCATTCTTTTTTTTAGACAAAGATGTTAAGGGCGTGCTTGGTTGGTAAAGGAGGTTCAGCAGTTAACAAATTCTTTATGTAGCACGTATTTCTTTGTACTTTTTTCCTCTGTTAAAATGTGCAAAAATGAGATAAAATGTGATATTTTTTTATAAAATAATTGTGTGTGTAGTATTTTTGTTTTCACAACATTTCGCATAAATAGGGATCCATTAGGAAGATTACTTTTTCAAAGAAAATTACGAATTGCTATTTGAATTTAACTTTTGAAATAATACATAATTGATTACTATAATTTGTGTGTTCAAAATTTCTTAATTTTTACGTGAGTTAACCTTTTTCGTTTATGCTAATATTTTTAGGGTCATTATTATAAAAATTACATTCCATCTCTTGTTAAACGAGAGTTCATTAAATGATTAGATTAAAAAATTTCTTCTATGCGGAGAATAAATGCTTCTAACATAAATGTTTCTTAACTTTTTATGTTTTAGTAAATTCGAGTTCGATTTATTGAAGACTTTCTTTAGAGTAACATTTATTACTTTGGGGAAGGTGGGTGAAGAGTTACACACAGAAAACAAATATCATAAACAAAAGTAATGGGTAAAAAACATGGACGGTTATTCCTAGTGATTCCATTCTTCCCTCACTTGGCCGGTACTGAAGTCTATCGGGCACTAGAGGGCGCTTCTGCTGCTTGGGACAGTCAGTAAAGATCCATGACAAGAGTAGTTACAGCATGAATTTTAATTTAAAAGAAAAGCAGGAGCATTTAAGCATTTTGAGTTACGCAAATTCTTAAGGAACAACTATATCAGTCTATGGGGAAAAGACACTACCCCCCATGTTTTATCATATTTTTGGAGAGCTGAGATAATCAATATCGAGTTGAAAATCAACCCTGGAGTTAAACAGAAATAGGCAAGAAGAAATGTTTCAAAACTAATCAATCGAATTAAAGTGAAAAAAATTCAATTAAAATTTTTAGAGCAGGGGTGACGAACCTTTATGGATCAACGTGCCATTTTTTTCTAAAGAAATGCTTAATACAGTACAGACGTGCCGTCAAATATTTTGCGATTATTGGGAAAATAATAAAGCAAAATACTAACAACACAAAACTCTTTATTTACTATGGAAAAATACATTTTGCACTGTATAATAGTAAATGCTTGTTATACGTGAAATTAAGTTTCAGTAACATTAGTATAACTTCTCTTGTTTTGCATATTATAAGACAAATAACTTATATTATGATTGTAAGATGTTACTTTAAGCACACACATAGAATGCATGCTGAATAAGAGTCATCTATCAAACGGTTTCTAAATGAGTCTTTAATGTTATTTATCTCTTAAAATAATGATTCGTAGGCATAGGTCGATGAAAATAAGGTTAAAATATCATGAGCCTGCTTCTTCAAACAGTTAAATGTATCTGGAATTGAGTTTAATGTTTCCAAAACTATTGGCATTTTTACTTATATTGCTTGTTAATCTTTCTGTTTCAATCAATCACAACTTTTTCCTTGTTTCAATACGTTTTTGAATCCATATTGAACTAGACTAGAAATCAATAAGTTGCGTTTCAAATTCTTCAATTTTTAACGTCGAATCGGAGTAAATTCACTTTATCAAGGGATGTCTCATCAAGGTACATAATAAACTTGAGCGTTTCTGATAATTCTTTGAACTTAGGAAATCTCGCTGAAAATTCTTTGATTGAAGAATCAATTAGGGAAATAAATTCTTCAATAACTATTTCTTTGTCTGGTTTCTCATGCACATCTTAATCTTTGAAATAGTTTTTCAAGTTTGGGGTTCCTTGTAATAATATAGTTTCTAAACTAAAATGCAAACCATTTTGATCGGTGGCGTGCCCGAAATATTGTGCCGCCTGCCATTAATGGCATGCTTGCCAATGGTTCGCCATCCCTGGTTTAGAGCATCAAATGCAACGACTTTTGGGTTCAGTAACGATTTTATTCTAACAATTTATTTTTCCCCAATTAACCTTAGCGTTTAGATTTTCCTTTAGCCTTTGAGATTAACTGTTTGTTTTTTTCATAATTGCCTAAATCACCAATTAATACCCTATATTTCTTTTTAATCAAAATGTATTTTTTGTTGGTTTCCTTGTAATTCTTCAAATTAAATAAATTTTCTCTATTTTTCATTTTTGATGATAGTAATAATTAATAAGAAATAGTTTTAATGTTGGCTTATTAATTAAAGGTTTAAATTTTTCATTGCTGAGCATTGAGAAGAGGGTGAAAAGGAGCAAGTCAAAATATAAGAATTAAAACAAGTAAAGATATTTCAAGTTTTGGCGAAAAGAGTAAAATTATTGGTTTTGAAGTAAAAATTAGTAAAAAAACATTTCCCAAAAAACATTCCTAAAATTTAAGTTTTATACATTTTACAACACATTTTTCCTCATATCTGTTTGGTGTTTTGTACCACTTTTTGCCCATAACTGAAAAAAAAAAGTTTTCGAAAGTTGAAAATTAGAAATTTTATATTTTATAGCCAGGTAACGGAAACTTTCTCCATGCATGTCATTTTGTAAAATTAAATGCAAAAAAATCATGGACAATTTGATATAATAAAAAAAAATTGAAAAGTGTCTAGGGTTTTTAGAAATTTCATTTTTTTTTTATCTGTCATTATTTCATAAGGTGTTCTGAGGTATTCTACACAAATGGGAAATCTGAATAACTTATAACATTTTTTTATAAAACTGTTTAGACATTTTTTAGCCAAGAAAGCTGGGATTGTTTTTTTTTTATTTTGCCAATCAATTAACCAAACTTCTTACAGACACCTTTTCAATTTTTCTTTATATAAATGAATAACAATTTTTTTTAGTCAAAATAATTTAAGTACACTAAAATTATTTTTGAGGAAAATATGACTAACGACATCCAGGGGGGGGGGGGAAGGAAGACGG
>BMAV01007584.1:49920-82682 GCA_019973955.1 Trichonephila inaurata madagascariensis
CCGGATGTAGAAAGTTACACCAGCTTAAAAAATATTTTTAAATTACAGAAAAACTTTTAGTCTTTTGATATACAGTAAAATTCGATTAACACGAAAACGCTTAAGACGAAATGTTGGTTAACACGAAATAATACAACGGTTCCAACAAACCACTATGTATTTTTATGCTTTTTCCCCCCTTAACATGAAAAGATTTACCTTCTGGAAAGGAACAAAATACGGAAAACACCAATCGCGCAGGCGAGATTTAAGAGAGGTGTGAAATGAAGGAGGTGTTTTTCCTATTTTTCGAAGAAATTAAGTGATTTTGGCTTTGAAATACCTTCAGAATAGTTTGTTACACCAATCGATTTTGTTTATCCGAGTTACTTTCACCCTACACCCTTACAAACTCCACGCAAAAACATCTGAAATGAAGAACATCATGAAAAAAAGTTTGTGCAGTTAGTTAGACGGACATTCCATTGGTGCAACGAATAACAAAATGGACAGCATACAAAAATACAAAGAAAAATAGCAGATTATTTTCTAAAAGCTCTTTAAGTGTTCTGTTTTTCAAAAAAACTCGAGAAAATTTTATATTAAATTTCCTTTAGTTCCTGTGAATGTTTTTGCTTCATTGATTTTTATTAAATGCATGCATATATACATATCTATGAAAATAAAAAGTGCTGTGATAAACTTATAAACTTAATTTTGTTGAATATGTGTGTTTTTTTATTTATTTAATTATTTATTTTTTTGCAAGATATGAAAAAAAATATTTCAGCCTTCTCAGTTTCTTGTTAAACGATTTTCACTGTAATTGTAGATTCGAAAAATGTTTTGCTTTGATACTTAAATATTGATTTCTTTTCAGACTTTGAATGACATATTTACTTTTGCATCAGAAATACATTTTTGCGCAGAAAATTGCTTTGAATTAAATATACACGATGTTTTCGAATCCTTCTGATATAAATTAAATTTAAATCTTCAACATTATTTTGGTGAAAATACAGCAACCTTTTATACTTTAGTGTGAAGCATAAGGCAATAATATTTTGGTAACGTCAAAAGGTTGCTTCTTAATCTTAAGTTTGTTATACAATAAAATTTTTAAAAAATATAACTTTAAAAACATGGAAAACATTTGAATAGTTTATATATATTTGCTTAAGTATAAAATGCTTTCGATGTATTTTACATACATGTGTATATATATATATATATAATATCTTTCAGAATGGTTTAATATTTCGAATAGTTTAATTTTTCAAGTTTAATGGTTTAATTTTAACTATTTAATTTTTAAATTTTAACTTTTTAATTTTTAAATTTTTGTGAATTGGATATTTTACGATTAATTTACCAAGTTGCAATAGGGGGAAGGTTGGCGCCATCAAACTAGTTTAACCCCACTTATCGGTCCTAAGTCCGAGGTTGCACTTGGATATTTTATGAATTTTTATTTTATAATTTTTTTAATTTTGTTTGAAAACGTTGGAATTTTGTCTTCTATATTCGCCATTGATATTTTGAAATGGGATTTTATGTTATAGGATTCATTTGGTTTCGATTTTTTGATTGATTCCTGTGTTGTGATTGTGAATTATATATATATATAACAGTCTTCCAATTCACAAAGTACTTTCCGTTTTTCGGTTAAAGTGGGTATATGAGATTATGTGATAAAAAAAAATGCGAGATTAAAAAAATTATGCTGTCATTTTTAAAATTCCGTTTGCCTGGTAACATTTTCGTTTATATTTCTAGTGGAATGATTTAGTTGAAATGGTTGATGAAACAATTGCTTAGACATACTTTTTTAAAAATATGGCTAAATTATACATATTTTATTTGTTTTCAATTTACGCATGAGAACCTACGTTTCCGAGTTTTTTTTATAATTTTCCAAAGATTATGTCATCCATGTAAATCAAATGGCAGGAACATTTATTCCGCAATGTATCATACTTAAACTTTAAAGTAATTTTAAACAAACGGGCCAATCAAATCTTTTTTTTTTCTGATTAGACTGATAGTTTTTCATAGAATTCCTACTTCTTGGCTTTGTTTGGTTTTTCAAATTCATCAATTAAGCCATTCCAAAAGAATGTGAGTAATAAGTTGAATGTCCTTACAGTTTATTTTTTGAAAACTGTTCCT
The DNA here is from genome assembly GCA_019973955.1 of Trichonephila inaurata madagascariensis. Taxonomy (NCBI): domain Eukaryota; kingdom Metazoa; phylum Arthropoda; class Arachnida; order Araneae; family Nephilidae; genus Trichonephila; species Trichonephila inaurata. Next base: position 52,069 of record BMAV01007584.1, read on the forward strand.
TTTCCATAAGTTATTAAACCATATTAAGTACATGGGCAATTAAATTAAGTAAACATTTTATATTTGTGAGCGATGTCTATCAATTAGCGTGTTTAGATTATAAATAAATGCAACATATTTTTCATATCTTGTTTGAATGTAGGATTACTAACATTTTTTTAAAACCAGAATTGAAGAATAATATGAATTAAAAAAAACCGGAGCAATTATTTTGGAAGAATTGTAATTATTTATGCGTATATTAGTATGAAATAATTTCAGGTGGTATTTGAATAAAAGGCCAATTGCAAACAAATTCTGCTGAAATTATACTTACTTAGCAAATATTTGTGTCGAGTGTGTCGTCATTCTAGATGTGAGCATCATACTGTTTGTAATCGATCTCAAGGTTGATATTTTTTTCTCGAAGGGTGAAAGTATAAACAATTTTCAAACAGGTATAATTCTTTTAAATTTAAATTAAATAATGCGAATCTTTTACACATTATTTACAAAGAATTATGGCTTCAATGTTTGAAATATAACCATAATTTTAAAAATTATATAAGCATATGAAAATACGTAATAAATATTAAATAATTTTTGCGTTGCGCTCGCTGTTTTCTAAAATAGTAGCCTCTGATGTATAAAACTTTATAGAATTATAGAATGCATCATACTCTTTAAACCCTACATCATTTAAGAATAATATCTCTTTTGTATTTCAAAATATTTAAAAAACATTGAAATTTTTTTTAAAAAAATTTGAAAATTTAAATTTTATTTTTTAAAAATATAATTTATTATTCTACTAATATAAAATTACTGCAGTGTAATAAGGATACATTTAACTTTATAAATCATTTTATTGCTAGGAATTAAAGCTACTATTTTAGAAAATGGCATGCGCAACGTAAAACTTATGTTACTTAACTCTTATTTTCATATGTTTATAATTTTTAAAATTATGATTATGTTTTAAACATTTTATACTTTTCTGAAGTCCCATTCCTTTATAAATACTGTGTAAAAGATTTGTTATATTTAATTGTAATTTCAAAGACTTATATGTATTTGAATATTGTTTATATTTTTAGCCCTCTAGAGAAAGTTACCACCCCTGAGACCCCTTCATTGTTCAGTAATATGCACAAATGGTCCAACTCTTTTCCAAGTAGGTTGTTAAGAAGATTCTACGACAGTCACAAAAATAGACAGCATGAGCTTCCCTGCAAACTTCTACATAATACAGCGTTTCTCAAACTGTGGGGCGCAATAACCCTGCGAGGGGGGGCGAGCATATTGAAAATAAAAGGTTTAAAAAAATAATTTTTTGGAATGAAGTAAAACAAAATGCTTTCTGACATAATAAAAAATACACAATATTTACACTGATATAATTTATATATATCATCTGGTGATCATCAAAAATAAAAGATTTCACTTCAAACACTCATTAGCTATCTTTGATCTTATAACCAAATAAAAAAAGACATTTTGTTTGCTTTGCTGTAAACCCACAAGGAGAGATTTTTTTATTACGTTTCTTTTAACCCCTAAAATACTACTTTTGACTATTATATATATTTGACCTTCAAACTTACTGGTATGTTTCACTCCGTCTCTTTTTTCTTTTAGGAAAGTTGTAAATAATATTTTTCTGTTGCATTTTTTCCCCATGTGAATGAGTTTTATGATATATGGATAAGCATATTGAGCACTATGAAGGATTATTTATCCAAGATGTATTTTTATGAGTATTCTGAAACATAATGCATAATGAAAAACGTTTCACACAATTAGTTTTTAGAACTGACGTCGATATTTTTATATTGAGTACACTTTTAACATGGGAGCGGTCGCATGAGGTGCAGAGTCAACCCAGGCTCACGAAATCGTTAATTCTGGGTAAACTGTTTATTCGTTAACAGTGACCTTGACAGTATCCTCCTATTAGACAGTCTTAATGGGAACTAAAATGAATTTGTCACAAATATGCCTCTTTTTTTGAGAGTGGCAAACGTTTTTTTACAATCAAGGTATATGTTTTGATCGAGCTCCCTCCGCGACCACTTTCGTTTAAAAATATTTTCTATGAATATGCTACACTTTCCCCCATGAAAAATTTTGTGGTTTTGATTTCTGTGTTGTACGACTTATTATGGTTTATAAATGTAAATGAGCAGAATATAAAAAAACGGGCATTCGTGATCTCTATTGAAGGAAGTTGAAACTGATCAAGCAATTCAAGAACCTGCTGAAATAATGCATGTTAATCAAGATAGCGAAAGTAAATATGAGAAAAACGATAGACATTAAACGTTTGAGTTGAATTGAAATTTTCAAATGCTTCCTAAAGAACTCTATGAAGAAAACTGTGAAGCCATAAATATAGCACTTCCTCTTGTCAAAAAGACACAAGGAAGAAAAAGTTCAAAATGCTATTTGTAGATCAAACGACAGCAGAACTACAATAACGTGAACAAAATATGACAGTTTTGCTAGAAAATAACGTTCCTGTACTGTTAGCGAAAAGTGTCTGTGATTTATGTCCTTTATTAAGGGCACGCTCATTTGGAACATTTTCTTTAGTTTTATTGGATTTTTTCTCAAATTATCAAAGAAAAATTGAAAAGTCCTTGAAAGTAGGTAAGTATATTTTCCCTTAATTAAATTATTCACTGGAATTGTGATTTTTATCGTGTAAAGTAAAAATAATTATAAAATAAATTAGAGTTTAAAAACAAACTAAAAAAAACACGCTTTTATAGTGAATCGAACTAAAAAGTAAAAAAAAAAAAATAATAATATATATAAAATAAAAAATAATAAATAATAATAAAAAATAAAAATAAAAAATAATAATATATAATAAAAGTAACATATACAAAATTTAATACTTATCTTGTTAATTAGTACGATTTATAATTGTAGCTTTAGCGCCAAAGTGCATTATTATTGTATTCAATACATTATTATTTGGGAGGGGGGTGCGATAAAAATTATGATTGAAAATTGGGTCGCCAGTAGTGAAAGTTTGAGAACCACTGACATAATATCAAAGCCCTCAAATAACTGAAAAGTGCGGCGTTAATATCCACTCACTCCCTCTACATCTTAGCCTTCCTACGAGCGGGGGGGGGGAGAGAGAATTATACATTATATATATATCTTCTTAGTAGCGAAGAACACTAAAATGGACACAACTTCTAAATACTTACAACTAAATTTAAACCATAATAATTATACGCTTATAGACACAAAAAAATTTAGAAAAATAATATCTATCTTTAAAATAATTTAAATTTGGAAGATTACGTACAAGAATTTACACTCTTATAATACAATGTTGAATTCGATGTTTCAATATTATAAGCTACATAAGGTCAGGATCTGAATTTTGAAAAAAAAAGACCTAAAAGTGACAACTAGGAAACAGTTGAACAATAGAGGGAAAATTTGAACTAAGAAAAACTTGCTTGAATGAAGAAAAGGCCAAATTATTTGAAAAAAGAGCGCTTCACAAATTTAAAAAAAAAAAACTTTCAAAAGAATGTTTACACTTGAATGAAGCTTAACATATTTCTCAGAAATGAAATAAATTCTTATTAAATATGTATATAAATTCACAAAAACTTTTATTTTATTTTTCATATAATTATAAAATCAGAAAAAAATTCCCTCAGGATCACACAGTAAAAAAACAGTACTGAAAACAGACGATAATTAAAATATGATATCAAAACTATTACAAAATTTTTAGATGTAATTAGTTTTATTATATTTGCATTCATTGTTAGTAAAGTATTTTTGTAAAGTATTTATGTGAATTTGATGCGGAATTTCATAAACCATTAAATAGATTTGCATCATTTGATAGCAAAAACAAATTATAAAGCTAAAGAGCCCTAATAATAGTTCTCGTATTTCAAAATCTTAAAAATTCTAATTGATTTCTCATTTTTTACATTCAAATCTACCCTTCACCTATTAGGTGCATGGTACAGCCTGATGTTGGGAGAGCATTTTTGAAATTTTTCAAGGGTTGACATTTTTTGATAGGAAACAAGTTCAAAACTACTTAACTGTGACGATCGATATATAGAACGTTTTATAAAAGGGTATAAAAGATCAGAACAAGCAGGTGTTTATCATTAATTGAAACCTTGTTTCCTCTTGGATTATTTCTGTTTAGATTTGTGTTCGAGTTTGCTTTCAAAATCATGAACAAATACTTGGTAAGGACTTTCTTTCAGTTTTTTTTTTAAAAAGGAATTGAATTATTAGAGTTTACCCGAGGAATATCACTAACTTTGAATTTTACTTTCAATTAGTTAATGAAAAACAAATTTCTAAAAATTTTTAAAGTATACAAAAAAAAAAATTAATTGGGAATATTATTTATTTAATATTAAGGTCAATGACGATTTAAGTTCGAAACCGTGATTTTGAAATATAATTTAAATGAATAATTTTTTTAATATTTGGTATCCCTTGAATTAAAATATACATATAAAATTCTTTTAATAACATTATTACGATAAAAAATTATTTAAAAGCAATTTTTTGGCCACGAATGAAGAAAAAGTGACATATTATCAGAACATTCTTCTCTCACAGGAAATGTTTTTATGATAATAATATTTTTAATAAATATAGCTAAGACTTTTTCACATTGCCTGAAAAAAGGTTTTTGGAAATTCCCATTGTCAAATGAAATAATGACCGGTGTTTTTTATGAAAATTTCTCGACTCTGATATATCAAAATATGATCAAATCCACTTTTAAGTTATACAGCTCAAAAATCAATTTATAGTCATGGCGAGTAATTATTTTAAAGTAATTATTTCTATCAAAAAAAAAACCCAATTCAAAATAAGTGAATAGAACAAAAAAAAGAAGGAAATATATGTTCTATTTATTAATAATTTAGATCTAGGTTTTTCTCTTTGACCAACTGCTCATTACACTTTGGTTTCACTTTGTATTCATACAGTTTGATTTTGTTAAATCGTAAATTAACCAGTTAACTGCGATTGACGAGTATACTCGTCATGGAGAACTTGCAAGATTTTGTGTATTGACGAGTATATTCGTCATGCGTAAAAAGTAGAAATCACTGGCTTTTTAAATCGCAATTTTTGCGAAAAACAAAAAGAATTCTCAAATTTCAAGATATTTAGAATATTTTGAGGCCGGTCGGAGTAAAACAAATAAATAAAACATATGAAAAATTCACGCGTCCCTGTATGCACAGGCTGATATAGCGTACAAGTTCGGTATTTATGTGCGATAATAATGTTTTTTAGATGTTTGAATAGAAGCCAAATGGCTGAGGGGTAAGGTATCGAGCTGTCCCGCCACAGGTTTCAAATCCCGGGCTGGGCAAGGTCGACTCAGCCTTTCATCCTTTCAGTGGGTCGATAAACGAGTACCAAGCTTGCTTGGGAACTGAACACTTGGGGTTTCGCTTCAGACTGACCACTTCACCGAAACATCTGTTCATGCACCCCGGCGCCTAAGGTCACGTAAACTGAGATAGGCACAGTAGGCCTTGGCCTTCATAGAGTTCAGTTAAGATGTTAACCTAGAAGAGGCAAAAGCAAAAGTCGGAAAGTAGACATTTTACCGATTTTTCTTAATTTCTTACCTTTATATGTATTAATATATTTTTTGTGTTTATCGAGTAATATGTGTCTAATATATGTTTATATTAAGGTATCCGACTGCGTTCGGAACCGTGATTTTAAAAAAGGGCATAAATGGATAATTTTAATGATATTTAGTGTCACTCAGATTAGAATATATGCATAAAATTGTTTTAAGGACATTTTGACAAAAAAAAATTATTTAAATACGATATTTTGGCAAAAAATTAACTTAGAATAATCTTTATTCAAAATGTTCCCCTTTTGTGAAAAATGCTTCTATTATAATAATATTTTGCCTGTATTTGGCTCAGTCCTCTCTATAGAGACTCAATTAGAACTTTTGAAATATTCACATTATTTTCAGAGTTACCACCAATTGAAATAATTATTAGCGTTTTTTTTTTTTTTTTTCTTAAAATTACTCCCCTCTGTTATCATAAAATATGGATAAACCCACTTCTAAGTTATATATTTCAAAAATCAATTCCATTTATCAATTATCCATTTATACGCTTTTGCAAAATCACAGTTCCGAACGTAGTCGGATACCTTAACCAGATAAATAAGCATCAGTAATAAAACTGGTAGTTTTATAAAATAAACCCATCTTTTTTATCCAATATTTGAACAGCGCAACTTACTCTGTGATTTAAGAGTATACTCGTCATCGCACTATTTCCGTGACTCACATAATTACTCGCTCTCGTACTGGAACGCCGCAGTTAACTGGTTAAGGGACAGTACATACAGGATAAATACAAACATAAAGTGATATTTGCAAACACATAAATGATACAAACGTACGTAAGTTAATATACATGTATAAGCAAATTTAACAGTATTTATCTCATTTGTGCTTTAGTATTGAGATGATTATTTTGTTTAGTGATTTATAAAATAATCTTTTACAGAAAATACATGAAGACAGAAAACGATAAGTTAAAAATCGAGCCCAAATATTATTTTAACACAATCAATTTATTCAAAAATTTCCATTTTATACTTATAAAATTCATGTATTTTTCTCTCAGTTTATCGCTTTCGCCATTGTCCTCATGGCTGCCCTCATCTCAGCTGATGAGATCCACGGTCATGGATTCCACGGACATGTTGATCACCATGGTTACAAGGTATCCATCGAGCACCATCCCCATGGACACCACGGACATCATGGACATCATGGTGGACACGGACACAGCGAAAGATACTTCCACATGGAACACCATGGACATCATGGACACCATGGACACCATGGTCATCATGAACATCATGGACATCATTAATATTAATATATAACACCGGTACACAATTTCTGTTATTATTCTGTAATCTGCCTTAATTCCTAGTTTAATTTTGTAGTAACATTTATTTTTTTTACACGTTAATAAACTTTTAAGCTATTAAATTATATTATCAAAACATTTTCCATTACTTAAACATTCAGATAACAATGGCCGTCTTATCTTAACGAAATTTCAATTTCTTTATAATAACATCAGAGGATGGGTTTCTTAACATATAACATAATAATTTATTTTTTTATTGTGTTATATTTTATTCCTTATATTTTAAACTTTCTGCAGCTCTCTATTTTATTTTTGTGGAACAAGAGATGAATATTTCTGCATTAAACACACATAAAAATTATTAATATTTTTATTGGAATTAATTATACGAAAGCTTAGTTTCTCTAACATGTTTGTTTCATGTATTTTGATTGTTTATTTAAGAATATTATTTATTACAGTTCTCATAATTTCAGAGAAAATAAAAGATTTTCTTTAAATTTAATATCATCTTTGGTAAAGTGCTTTTTCCCCGTTTTTCAAAAAAGAAATTAATGTTTTCTTTCATTTATATCTTTTGTTTCCCGGTTTAAAAATCGTTTGAAAGTCACATTTCGATGCGCATGAAAAATATTTTTAAGAAAACTTTCTAATATTATACAACACAATGTGACTAGCTAAGCAGAAAAGTTTCTATTGTTTACTAAAAATCACACGCAATAAAAGCATTTTCATGTTTTGTAGTACAATAGTAATTACTATAACTACTATATTTACTGTAATAAAATTAAGCATATTTTGTCAAACCCTGTAAATAACACAATGTACGTATTATTTAAATTGAAATAGTTACTAATAGAGTATTTCATCTTTTTTTTTAGACAAAGATATTAAAGGCAACGTGCTTGGTTGGTAAAGGAGGTTCAGCAGTTAACAAATTCATTACTTAGCACGTATTTCTTTGTACGTTTTCCTTCTGTTAAAATGTGCAAAAATGAAATAAAATGTGATATTTTTTTATAAAATAATTGTGTGTGTGTGTTGTCTTTATTTCCCAGATATTTTTCAAATAAACAGGGATCCATTAGGAACATTACTTCTTCAAAGAAAATTATGAATTTTGCTATTTGATTTTTGAAATAATACATATTTGATTACTATAATTTGTGTGTTCAAAATTTCTTAATTTTTACGTGAATTAACATTTTAAGTATATGCTATATATTTTTATAGGGTTATTATTATAAAAATTGCATTCCATCTCCTGTTGAACGAGAGTTCATTAAATGATTAGAATAAAAAATCTATTCTATGGGGAGCTTTAAAGAAAAAGTAAGGTTTTCTCTCTTTACATTCTATGTTTTAACAATCGGTTAACCATTTAACTTGGAACAGAAATTCAATTACAATTTTTAAATGAAAATGTATAGCAACTAAGTTACATTGTAGATCACTGGACGTTAAAGATTAAACTAAATATGATAGATACGAAATTAATTCACTCTTTTAAGTTACATTTATTACATTAATATACGCAAGGAAATCAAATATTCCTGCCAATACTAAGGTTAAGGAATATGCACGGTTTTCATAGAGATCGCATTCATCCCTCACTTGGCCTGTTCTTAAGTCGGGTGTTACTAGAGTGCGCTTCTGCTGCTTGAGACAGACAGTTTTTTTTTTTTTTTTTTTAAAGAAAGCAAGTGCATAAAAAGCATTTTGAGCCCTATAAATTCGTATAGAACAACTATGTTAATCTACGAGCAAAAGACATTACCTCAATTTTTTATTATATGTTTTGGCGAGTTGAAACAATCAACCCTGGAATTTAGTAGAAATAAGCAACAAGAAATGTTACAAAATCAGTCAAACGAATTCAAGTGAAAAAAATTCGGTTAAAATGTTTAGAGAACGCGTCAAATACATCTTTTTGGTTCAATAATGATTTTATTCTAACAATTTATTTTTTCCCAGTTAACCTTAACGTTTAGTTTTTCCGTTTACTTTTGAGATAATCTGTCGGGTTTTTTTAAGACTTCCAAAATCACCCCACAATTGATACCCTATATTTCTCTTAAATCAAAATGTACTTTTGGTTGGTTTCCTCGTTATTCTTCAAATTAAATAAATTTTCCCTATTTTTTCATTTTTGATAGTAGTAATAATTCATAAGAAATAGTTTTAACGTTGATTCATATATTTTTTTCTCTCTAATGGGACAGCGTATTGGTATTTTATACCTTTGTAGACCTAGTTCATTCCTCAGGAGCTGGCATCACTTTTTATTTTGGCACCATATAAGCGATACCATTTGCCGCAAGTAATTTTGACACTCAGTTTCCTCCCCAGAGGGAAGCACCTGAGTTCTGACGATGCGAAATTTAACTTAGGAATTTAAGGGCACCCAAGCCAAATAGGCACTCCAAGGGATTTTTCACATGTCGATTTTCTGCATCATGATAATCCACCGACTTGGGCCGGGGTCGAACCCACAACCTTGGGTGCAGAAGGGCAGCGACAAACCAATTACACCACCCAGTCGGCTAATTCATATATTAATAGTTTAATTTTTCATTGCTGAGCATTGAAAAGAGGGTGAAAAGGCGCAAGTCAAATCATAAGAATTAAAACAAGTAAAGATTAAGTTCTGGCACAAAAAGTAATACTAGATTCGTTTTGAAGTAAAAATTAGAGCCTCGTTTCCCAAATAACATTTCTGAAACTCTTGGGTTTTAAACATTTTACAACACATTTTTCCTCATATCTGTTCGGTGTTTTGCACCACTGTTTACCTATAACTGAAATAAAAACAGTTTTCGAAAGTAGAAAATCAAAAAATTTATATTTTGTGGCAAGATAATGGAGACTTCCTAGATACACATGTATGTTATTTTCTAAAAAATAAATAAATAAATAATCATGGACAATTCGGAAGAATAAAACAAACTAAAAAATGTCTAGGATTCTTAGAAATTTAATTTCATTCATTTGCCATCATCTCACAATGTGTACTAAAGTATTCTACATAAATGGGAAATTTGAACTATTTTTTTACATTTTTTTAAAAACTGTTCAGAACTATTTTCAGTTTTAAATATTTTTAGTCGGGAAAGCTGGAGTTGTTTTTTTTTTTTATTTTGAAATCAATTAACCGAACTTCTTATAGATATCATTTCAAATTTTTCTCCATATAAATAAATAAATAAAAAAATTAGCATTTTAGTCAAAATTGTTCAAGTGCCCCAGATTCCTTTTACAGCTTCTCCCCTCCCCCGATGTAGGAAGAGAAACATCAGCTTTAAAAAATGTTTTAAAATTACAGAAGATTTTTTTAACCTTATAATATAATTGTAGACTCGAAAATTGTTTATAAAAATTAATATTTGAATTTCAAAAATCAATATTTAAATGTTACATATGTAACTCATCAACTTTAATATTTATTAAAAATTTGGTCCCACTCTATAAGATCCGATACTAGTAATATTATAATAAAGATAATTAATTAAAAGAAAAAGCAGATGTTTATTTACAGTTTATTTATTAAAGTTTTCTATCATTTATTATTAAAATGTCTTTAGTAATAGAGAGGGAAGCTCGGAATTCTTTTTAATGAGATAATTGCCATAAAAAAACTTTATTCTGCTCCATTGGCCAATAAATTCAAATTAATTTGAAAATAAATTTTTAAAAGAATTATTAATCACTCATTTATTTTGTCCTAAATGAAGTATGTAGAACACAGAACAATATCACATATTTTTTAATGAGGGTTTATTTTTTCAAAACAGTAACAAAAAAAATATTTTCTTAGGCTTGAAATAAATATTTACGATAATAGGCAGAATAGCTTTATTGCTGAAAATTGTTTATAATAATATTGTAGAGCTTAATAAATTTCAAAATAAAATTGGAAATCGTATTTCAACAGAGAGGAAGTGTCATTGTATATATTTTGCAATTCCTTTTATTTAATGAGTTGTTTAATTGATATGACTAAGTGAATTTTTTTCACTTCTTCAAAAAGGATAAGTTATAAAGAGCTGAGTTAAATCATAATCTAAAAAACATATTAATTAAAACTTTGAAATTTTTACTTTTTTCGAGCAGCACAAAACAAACTGGCATGGAAATAGTTTTCTAAACTGTTAAAGTAATGACTAATAATTTCTTTTTTGGTAGGAAATTAATATTATTTACTTATGGATTTTCTTTTTTAAAAATAAAACAATATCTAAAAAAACATTGGTTTAAACATTGTTTCCTTAAAGAAAAGAAACAAAATTTTGCAAAGAAAAGTTTTTTTAACCTGTTAATAGACTTTTTTATTGAGTTTGAGTTTGATCAAATAATTTGAAATCTCTAAACAGGAGACATATCACTATTAACTATTTATATATTTAAAAAAATGCAAAAATAATTAAATGTGAAATAAAATAAAGTTTTAAAACATGTTTTTTAGATGTAATTCAATATAATTAAATATCTCACAAAACATTAGCCCGTGTTTAGGCTATTGTTTTTAAAAAGAGAAATAAACCTCGAAGTTTTTTTGCACCGAAGCGAAGTTTTGTACGGAAATTGTCGCAAAACTATCCTTTCAGACATTTGTATTGATGCTTCGAAATTACGAGATACGTTTTAATGTCACACAGTAGCGCCCCCAGGAATTTTCCCCCGGCGGGGGCCCGGGGTTCTAAAGTTCACCATTCTTGTATCATGCTCCTTTAAATTTAGTCGATTTTCAGGAACAAAACACAGTAAAAAACTAATTGAATAAATAATTAGCATTAATTAATAAAATTAATCATTAATAATAGATACCTAATTAAATTTTTCGTAATATATACTTAGAATTATAATCAATCGGAAAAAAATCAAGGGCTTTGGAGGGGGGAGTCCTGACCCCCAGGACCCTGTCTCTTGTGTGGGCCACTGATGTCACATCATGTTGCTGTTATGCGACTTTAAGCAAAAACTTGATTCAAGAAATTATAATTCTTATTCCAAGTATAAGACAACACTTAACATAACGTTGAAGAAATATGGAGATAGTTCAGTTAGTATAATGGTTTTTATGATCTTGACTGCTCCATAATCTTCGAAATACGGGTTCATATTAGGAGTTTTTAAAAATTCATAATATTGAGTGAGTGAGGGTTTATTAACGTCGCTTTAATCAAATCCTCTGCACAAAGTTCTACAGATTTCTTAATGTATTGTACTTTGTGAAGTTCCATGGCTAGCTATTGGAAGTAGGTGTGTTACGGAATTTTTCATTTAATAAATTCTGTGAAATAATGACCTGAATCTACACTTCTACCAGTCAAATTTGTAAAAAGTGTAATAAAAAAAGATGCAAATTTTCGTTAATATGCAGAAGAAATTCTTTAAATAGTATAAAAAAGCTATAAAATATGTTGGTTATTTTAAATAAAATAATTTCAAATTTTTCGACCGAATTATTCATTTACTTTAATGTTTTTATGGCTTATCTTCTGTATCACACATTTAAGATATCCGACTACGTTCGGAACCGTGATTTTGCAAAAGCGTATAAATGGATAATACTTATGATATTTAGTGTCACTTAGTTTAGAAAACGTATATAAAATTGTTTTAAGAATATTATTACAATAAAAAATTATTTAAGTAAAATATTTCGACAAAAAAATGAACATAGAAAGACCCATTTTCAAAACATTATCCTTTTATTGAAAATGCTTCTATTATAATAATATTTTGCCTGCATATAGCTTAAACCTCTGTACAGAGGCTCAACTAGAATTTTTGAAACATATAAGAAGTGGATTTATACATATTTTATTGCAATAGAGGAGAGAAATTTTAAGAAGATAACGCCGATAATTATTTCAATTGGCGGTAACTCTGAAAATAATGTGAATTTTTCAAAACTTCTAATTGAGACTCTCTGGAGAAGTCTTTACTTTATCTAAGCAAAATATTATTATTATAGAAGCATATTTTATAAAAGAAGAACATTTTGAAAAAAAGGTTATTCTAAGTTAATTTTTTGACAAAATATTGTATTTAAATATTTTTTTGTCATAATGTCCTTAAAATAATTGTATACATGTATTTTAATCTTAGTGACACTAAATATCATAAAAATTATCCATTTATACGTTTTTTTAAAATCACGGTTCCGAACGCAGTCGCATACCTTAATGTAATAATAGTACTTATAGTATTTTGCATGCGGTTGAAAAAAAAAAGAATTGACATCCTCATATACCTTTGAATTTTATACTTTTAAAAGGGCAATATTAAAACTTCAATTTTAACTCCTTCTCAATAATGCAATTGTATGACTTTAATTCAAGTTAATAACGTATTTCGGAAATATTGTGCATAATTCACTAAACTTAGACAAATTCACATTTAATAAATATACGGAAAAAAGGATTTATAATTTATTTTGATATAAAATTAACTGTTGAAAATAATCTGCTTTATTCCATTATTATTTAAAACATAAATAAAATTATATAATAAAAAATTGCCACGCGATTATGTTCTTCATGTGATAATAATAAATAAGAAACAATATCGATCAAGAAAAAAATAGGCTCAGGAATTTTAAATTGGGTTTTCTTTTCATTAGATCTGTTTAACAAAAATGAGTTTTTATAATGTCCGATAGATTAAGTGCTTTCGAGATAGCCTAGTGGTCATGGATGTGGAATCGTGTTCGGTATATGTCATTAGTTCGAGTCCTTAGGCCAATGAAGACCCACCGTATAGTGGGGATGATGCACATTAAATCTATTGAGGCTCAAAATCCTCTCGTTAGCGTGATGCGAAAGTTCAGAAAGGGAGGTGCCAGCCAAGGCTTCCGATTTCTGGATATTTTTACTTTCCCGCTATTTTCCAGGAAAGTAACAGCCATTCCCGGCAATGCATCAAAGTTTTATAAAATCTAATAATGGGTTATTTTTAATTGGTACTAATAATTATTTAAAATAAGGATACACATAAATTCCAAAAATCCTCATTTACATATCGAGTTAAAAAGTACACAAATAAAATGCGTTAATTATTCATTTTTAAGGAGTATGATTTTAGAAAACCTAAGCAATCTATGCTTTTACGACTCAGCCTAGTTCTTAGATTTGTTATGAGAAACTCGACAGCAGAAAATGCTCTCCCAGATTTACCTGATGTTGGAAGCATTTTCATTCAAATCTTCACATGGTTTCATAATATTTGATGATCAGGTTTAAGTTGAGTAAAATAACTGTATTTCTCGTTCCACGGTCTTGTCGAAGCTAGAACTCTTTCTAGTTGAAACTAATAGGTCTTTTGTCTTGGAATTAATTGCTTTTTCTAATTTTTCGTTCCTCATTAAAGATTTTTTCCCCAGTTTCCACGCTCTCTTCTTATTGTGAAGATTTGGAGAGTGATTCCTCTTCCTCACAAAAAGCCTTGTCACTATCACTGTAGCTACTCTAATCAAAATGTTTTTATTCAGTAAATGGGAAATAACAGTAGTAACTGCAGTAGCTACACACTTCCTCCCAAAATTTAGATATCTTATTATTCCAACTATATATGTAAACTAACATTTCGTCTCTCACTAATTGTTTGGACGGGGGAACATTTCATATTTTTAGCAAATTCTATTTGTTCAATTCTCCAAAAAGGAAAGTAAATACTTCTTTGGCAATTAGATAAGTCGCGTTTGGACAGCATAGTTTTACATGCGAATTTTTTCTGGTATCAAGCCTATTACAATTGAAGACAGTTTTAAGTACTATATTAGCCTTATTTATCTTTAATATCAATTAATGCTTTTTAAATTGCTTATTTTCTTAAAAATCTTTCAGCAGTGGTTAATTCAGCCAAGTGTCATTTTCGGGAACCAAGTATGATTTCCGGCAGTGATGCATTCAAGGGATATAATCAATCAAAGGCTATGGAGGGGAGGTCTGAATCCGGGGCTTCCTCCCCATAGCCGTTGATTTTTTTCAATTTATTATAATCCTATGTATATAGTGAGCAAAATTTAATAATGTAATTGTTTTTAATAATTAATTTTATTAACTAATGCTAATTATTTATCCAATATTTATATTTTTGCTGTTTTTTGTTCCCGAAAATCGATAAAATCAAAAGAATATGTAGGGCTGCCTATTTAAGCATGATACGAGAATGGTGGACTTTCGACCCTGGACCCTCCCCCTTCCTTGAAAAATTCCTGTGTGAGCCACTGATTTCCGGGAATACAAAAAGTATGAAAATTTTACGATATCCTGGAAACCCAGGATCCCGTTTTACCGGGAAAGAAATTCTAGTCTCAACTCAGATGCTTTTGTCACTTGACCTTGGTTCGAAACTACGAAGTCTGCCTCCAATAGCGTTTGTGTTATTCTATAATGCGAAGTAAACGAATCAGAAAAAGAAATGAAATTTAAGGTATTCAATTACTTGTGACAACCTTTTATTTAAAAAAAAAAATGGAGATATGGAGATTTTTTGTGGTTTTTAGGTTTATTTAGTACATTTTAAGAAAAATTTTCAAAAATTAAGAAGAGAAAAAGAAATTACTATTAATTATTACTAAAATGGGAAAAAAGGGTAATAATTACATAAACGGGGCCCATTCTGTACAAAAAGTTTATGAACAAATTTTTAATTTTGAAATGTTGCTCTGGTATTCATTTTTGAAATGACCTTCTGGATAAGAGATAGTTTAATTTTTACAAAAACTAGAGCACTTTATCTTAATTATTATATGAAATTTGCTAAAAAAACAGTGATTATATTCCCATAAGGGACTGTAAGTTTTGTAATAAAATAGTGATTGATAAATATCTGAAGGTTAAATTACTTCTACTATCATACAGAAGATACACAAAAAGTTTTAGTTAATTTTTCTCGAAACTTTTTGAGCAATCCCAGTCCCCGTTTGAGCATTTAAAAAAAACGCATTTCGAGTAAAAAGCATTTTAAAGTATGACATCTTGCTTAAAGTTGTGGCATCTGCTTTTACTAAAACCCTTGTAGTTTTTTTTCCCCTAATGAATAGAAAATCATAAATTTGGTATTTTTATAAAGCTAATAAGATGGTCTACAAAATAAAATCATAAAAAATTGTTAATTTTTGGCAAAAATCACAATTTTAGGGTAGTCGGTTACCTTAAATCAAGAATCGACACACAATGTAATCACTCATTATTGAATAAATAAGAAATTGCAAGAGAAAACAGTGAAACACATTTGTCGTACTTAATGACATTTGCTTTTAAAATTCATAAATGAAAGCAAGCATTAAAACGAAATTATGACAAAAAAGTATGCAAAGTGGCGATTCCAAGAATGGGTTAACTGCAAAATTCATTCACGAGAGAGATAATGAAAGGTAGGAAGCCTTGTTAATAACTTCCGGATCAGAGTAAATCCATTGAGTTCGGATTAACTTCTCGTTTTTCTAGTTCGAGCCCACCTTCGAGTCCGAGTGCGAGAGGTACGGACGGGTGCCGAAAGGTCTTTAACGAAATTCTTCGCAAGTTGACTCCTTTGACAGGAAGCGGGCATAAAACTTAATAAACTGTAACCAAAATGTAGAGCATATTAAAAATGGTATAAAAGGGCTGTGTAAACATTCAGTTGTCATCAGTTGACAATTGTCTCTTTTGGATTACATCTGTTTGGATTTGTTGTGCCTTGTCGAAGAAATCATGAACAAATACCTGGTGAGAACTTTCATTCAAAATTTTCTTTTTCCCTTTTGAATTATTTTTCTCAAAATCATTTTAAATGTAAGAGTCATGGAAAAAGTATTTAAATTTGGATCTGCTTATAAACAACAAATGAGAGAAATGTTCTGACTTTTAAATCGAAATATTCTGATTTTTAATCTCTTTCTGTATAATTTTCTTGTGCTCATGAATATAGTTAAGCATTCCCTGTTTAGTTTTCCTAATACAATATTTTTGAAATTTGACTTGAAAGAAATTTTATCCTAAATCTGGCTCTTCAGGACATTAATTTAAATTGGCCTTTAGATCTTTATCAATTTATTCCGACCATTTCTATAAATTCAGTGTAAATATTTGTAATCATTCATAAATTAAATTTTCTTCTTTTTCATTTTTCAGTAAGTCTTGTGTGATACGTTTTAGTACACGAAAAATTATAATTTTTTGAATAAAAAAATTACCTTAATACTTTTTCACAAAAATATTTCTTTGTTATTTATTAGATTACTCTTTTTTTTCTCTCAAAAATTGGAAATCAGATATTTTCTATATATATTTGAAATAAACATAGTTTGAGGATAATGAATTAAACACGGTTCATTAATTTTCAAAACTGTGCACTTTAAGTCAAAGTTAATTTGTATATGTTTTTTAAATCTTTATTATTCATTAATATGTATGTTAATATTATAAATATTTCATGTAAAAGCAAAACTAAATCGAAACTTTTGATAAATTTTGAACTTTTTTTAAAAATTTACATAAGTTTTATCATAAAATGTTTCACTAAATTGTAAAATTAAAAGTTAAAAAAAATCCAGAATACTCTATACTTTTCTAAAGGTTTCTATCCCATAATTGTAAAAGTTTCGAACCTATAATTTAAATAAAAGTTCGTAATGAATTACGTTAACGGTTTATTAACTTTTGTAATTAGGCACATTAAAAAATTTAGCTTTCATGACAATACATTTTTAAACTCTGGTCATTTATAAGAATGTGTAATGAGCCATAGAATTGCGGGAGATTTTATGTATCTAATTTACCTAATGATCCTTTCCTTTTTTATTTCTCTTTGTTTGTAAACAGCTACAATAAAAAAAAATTTCCAGTAGTTACCTACATGGAATTCTTCAATTGACAGTAATTTCATACATTATATACTTAAAGTTGTTAAGGCTAATTTTCGTCTACGTTAAAGTAGAGGACTTTAATTCGAAAAGATTTTTTGGATAGAACATTCTAAAATTAAAATCAGATTTTCTTACTAATCCAAAGAGACTTTTCTTTTTTCATTTATTCCACTATTTTTCTGTTTAAATTGATACTTTTTTTTTCTACTTTTATAAAGCGCGTTACACATTTTTTTTTCTCCTAAACCTCAATAATAAAAGAATTACAGACGGATGCATGCATCACAATATCATGAGCTTATCTGAAAATTGAAACCCTTTTCTATCTTAAAATATAATTTCCAATTTGGCTTATACGCTTCGCAATAAGATGAAGATAACCTTACGCATGCTTTAAATGCAATCAAACCGCATCAATATAATATTAATAATATGCTTTCTATAATTATAAATGCCGCATCTAATTAAAAAATTTTAACTATTCATTTTTTCCTCTAAAGATAAATTTCTTTTCCTTTTTCTGCTAATTTTTTTTTATTCAAATTTTCTGTTTTTTGTTGTAATCAATAAATTAAGATATCATTTTTAAGAAATTATATATATACTTTATTTTTAAATGAAATAAATTCGTTGCGTAACAGGCATCAAATAAAATGCAGCGACGCTTCATTCAAAAGAACGAACAATTATTCAGTTGTTTAAAAAAAATTTCCATTACTACTTTTTATTTAAGTTAAATATTATATTCGTTGTGTGTTTATTGTTACTCCCCCCAAAAAACACACACACACACAAACTACTGAACTCATTTTTCAATCAGCTTTTAAACCCCCATAAAATATATTTCAACAGATTAGCAAAAATTTCTCTTAGATATCCATTTCAAAAAAACGCAATATAAGCCTTTCATGTTTTTTCGCAGGAGCAATGAAAAGTGAAAAGTATTCTTATATACTACATGGGACATATTGCTGACAAGTTTACAATGCACAATTGTAAAATGTTGCTGTCTCCCCATCGCCCTAAAAATTCTTATAATGATATAATCTTATCTTAATATAATGTTATTGTTTAGTAAAAGATCAAATTTTTTCATATTTTCCAATAAGGCCTCAAGTAATTATTATGATGGAATATCTCTAGCTTGTGTGAGACTTGATCAATCTTGTAAGATAGATCAAATCAGATAAAATTGAAACGACAAGAAAAAAATATTTAACCAAAAATTTTCAGAAAATAGCTTTAAATAGCTAATGAAGTTGATTGGTCAATTTTTACATCAAATAAAAGAATGATGACGTTCATAATTGCACAAATGAAAAGCAAAATAAACGCATAAAGAACTTTATCATGTAGTGAATAATAAAATCGTGTACATATGCATTAGAGAATTTCATATAACCGTCTTGAGTTGAAAATAAATTGTAACAGCGAATTAAATTTAATTATCAACCGCCATTCTGAAGGGATTATATAGTTCTGAAATATAATCCTAATAAATTATTCTAAGAGTTTTAATATTTCATTTGTGTAAATTTTAATTTTTTGTTTCCAGTTCCTCACTTTCGCCATCGTCCTCATGGCTGCTCTTGTCACATCTGAAGAACTCAAAGGCGAAGGTTTCCATGGCCACTTTGATGAACATGGCTACAAAGTATCCATCGAGCATCAACCTCATGGGCATGAACATCATCATCATGGCGGCCATGGACACAGTGAACGTTATTTCCATATCCACCACCATGGGCATCATGGACATCATTGATATTTTTGAAAATTAGCTTTGTGATAAGAAAGATAGGTATGTTTTATTCACACATTATATTTCATTTCCCAGGTTGTGCAATTTGCATATTTCTTATATTAATTCCACAACTTTTTAAGTAGTTAGATTACTTTAATCATTTATTTAGAGATATAAGTGGAAATATGTTTTGGTTAATTGAATAACTTTTTGTTGGGTAATGTTTTTCAAGTGCCTTTAAGATTATATTATTGGTATATCAGACTTTTTGTCAGAATAGTTATTTATAATACTGAGTGTATTGTGTTTGTACTGTGTATAATCCCTATAATCCTTTGAACTTTTATTTTATATTATTTGTTATAAAAAAAGAAATTTCTCAACTTGTGTCTCATTATAGTGATTTAAAATTAAATTATTAATATGAAGTTTCCTGGTTACTTTTTAACCTGTAAACTACTAATTATTAAAGAGATTTTTCTAAAAAAATCTTTATTTAAAGCAAAAGGTAATTGGAGTAGTTTGAATTTAAATAATTAAATGTAACTTAAATTCAATAATCTCAAGCTTTTAACGTAAAGCTTTTATAATTAATTTTATGAATTTCGAATAATTGTAATGCAGCTTAGTGTTACTAAAGTCATTCTTTCAATATATTTTTCTCTAAATAATTTAATCTATGAAAAGAACTTTTTCTGCATTATTTCTTGTTTTTGTTGCAGCTTTTGTTACTACTGTGGAACATTTGCTGTGGAGCTAGAAGTGAAGAAACTACTGAAGATCAGTTCATATTGTAAAATGCATTTTTCATTGCTTACTGAATTCAGTTAAGTCGGAGAAAAAGTCAATAAAATGTGATGATTTTTTATAAACTATTTGTTATTCCTTTCATCTATAAACTCACAAATAGTTCATAAAAGCAAAAACATACTGTTTAAAACTGCAACTCAGGCAAAAATATCCGCTATAAAATTTCGAATAAGACAATTCATACTATTTAAAGAGCATTTTTAAAATCAAAACAAAGTGGTAGCTAGTCCTAAGTGGGGTCTAATTCCACTCAGGACTAGCTACGCCATTGGCAAGTATTCTAAATTATTTGAGATCCTCTTTTCGTACTCCTTGACATTTTAATATTGTTTGCTTAGACATTTTGGGGGGCCTGAAGTTTGGGGGTCCCGTATCATTGATACGGCGATAGCTAAGCCCCTGATACTTGTAGTTATATAGGAAAAAGATTCATTCTCTTTCTCTGTATATGTATTGCAAAAATTTTGTCTAGGATACATATATTTGTGGAAATTGAAAGTAAAGAATGCATAAAAAACTTCTAAACTGTTATTGCAAAAATAAATAAATAAATAAAGTTTTCTTTCATATTTTTCCAAAAAGAAATATAAGAAAATTTTTAGCTAACAAATCAATTTCATTGTGACTCAGTACTAAAGTAACAATAAAAAATAATCAGAAATTTGAATCATATTGTAATGAAGATGTTTATTAAAGTTCGTTCTAACTTTCCTAATCATGAAGTTAAAATTCGGCGTTTCCCCCCCCCCCTTCTTACTCCGTTATTAAAAATAACTTTACTAAAGTAGAGGAAGCATTAAATCTGGTTTCATAACTAACAAGCAACTTGAAAACGTTTGCAGAAAATATAGTTATTTTTTAATCATTAAGAGGGTAACTAATTTAAAGTTAGTTCAATGTGTAGAAAGGAATTTCTTTAATTATTTATTTCTAATGCAATAAATGTATCATTATAATGAAATAACACTTTACGCTGCATGTGTGTGAGAGAGGATGTTCTATTAGAACGCTTAAATAATTTCTGAAGAAACAAATAGCATTCAAATTTCTTTTTCTAAAAAGAAATATTGTGTTTTAGTTACCCAAAGCTTAATACAAAACTACGCAGTAAAAAAGTTTACGAATGATGAAATCCAAAACATACTTTTTAAATCATACATTGTATTTCACAAAAAAATAACATTATCTTTGTGTATAATCAGTCATCTGAGTGCATTTTTTAATTGTTATTTTCCGCATACGGGAGATTGTCAGTCGGACATACATAATTTCAATAGAAAATTGAATGTGATCGAGAATACTTTATAATGAGATAAATAAATAAATTTATAAAATAAACATTGAATGTTTTGGTGTCACAAAATTTCCCAAGTTTTTCCGAGTGGAAACTAAATAATAGTTATCAATTGCGAAAGAAAATTTTCTAACAATAAAAATGAAAAGAAATGTGAACAGTTTTATTTTCAATTATTAATTTACAATAAGTGTAAATAGTTACAAACCTCCTCGGAAATGTTTAAGTTTCTGCTAGTATAAATATAATTATTGAATTCATTTTATTGGATATGTATTGTGTAATTCAATTTCTATAGATAGATTATGTTTGATGTTTCAAACACGTCCGTTGAAGGAAAAAGGAGGCTTGTAACGAATGGCAAAAAGATTTACAATACTACGTACTCTTTTGGTCGTTTAAACAATCAGTCAGCGTGCCAGCTATATGAAGAACGCAGATGTCAATGTCTGCGCGCGCAAACTTCTGGTTATTTCTATAGTATTAACTGTTTTGATAAAATTGTAACTGTGCTCAAATTTGAATGTGAAGTAGTTTGATTTTAAAAATGATGAATTAGAGTTTGAATTAATTAGTTATTTGTAGGATTAGAGTTTGAATTTAGAAACCACGAATAAAAGTTAATTTGAGCTAACCGCCGTAGTAAATTCTTTGAGTACAGTTTTACAGGTTGAATTTTTCTCTTTTTTAGATAACTTAACTAAAACTATTTTATACGTCAGACTAATAACATTTGTTGCAGCCTTGAAACATTTATTAGTCACAAACAATTGTCAAAGGAACTTATAATAATACATTATTCCATCATGAATGGGGGCATTAGAGACCCATAACGTAGTGACATTTATATAGCTACATGTTGAGGCTCAAAGCTCACAAGTTCGAGAAGTACGGATGTTTGGAAAGAGTGGTGTCAGCTTAGATATCGGTCTCCTTCCTTGAAAATAGTCCAAAATTACGAGGTCCGTTACCAATAGTCTTTGTACTGTTTTAAAGTGTGACGTTAACAAAGGATCAATCAATTTGTCTGGAGATTATGGAAATTTTCATGGGAGTTGATCTTAGTTTGTTTATATTCAAAATCACAGGTTCCCAAAACTATTTTGTCTCATAGACCCATTGCCATGTTTTTCGTCTTTGGGTAGACCCCTGCTTACAAAAAGTGAGTTTTCTCGAATTTATCAATTTAAATGCCATTTTGTTTGCTGGTATACAGCTACTTACTTTAAAAGATTTAAATTTATAACTGTAGTGAATAATAAAGTTTAAAACTTAAAAAACGCTTTTCAATTAAATTAAAATTTAAGTAATACATAAAATTACTGTTAAATATAGAATAACTGAGCAACAAACAAATGCTTTTAACGGAAGGGATGAATTTGGTGCGTCAATAACAAATTTTCAAAATATGCCATCAATCTTGCCAGGTTTAACCCTAAATTTTCTCGGTGCCGCCCCCCCCCCCCCTTCTTTATTCTACTGTGGTATTACCATAGTCAAAGCATTCTCAAACCTAATTTCAAGATCTGAATAAAGGGCATTTGAATGTTGAATGTAAGTTAAAACGTCAATTTCCTGGCAGATCTGTGTCAAATTGAGAAACTGGGCAAATTCGTTATGTCGAATATTATATTTCTTTAGCTTAATTTTGGTGAGAAATGCTACATTGATGGTTCTTATTTTAATAAAACTTAGGCTACCACCTTGTAACTGCAAATAAATATCAATAAATTCAGTACATTAATCTATCAAATAGGTAAAATCTGGTTTTCACTTCATTAAGTTTTCTTCTAAAATGAATTCACGACCTGGCTTAATGAGAGCCACTATCGTTGACCCCCACTTACACCTCAAGGACCCCCAATTACACCTCTTGAACCCCACATTATTTTTCTGCTAACGTGGATCCCTTGATAATCGTCATAGACCCCTGGGGGTCGATATAGGCTTTGGGAACCACTGTTCTAAATTGTAGTGATAAGAAGTAATTTAATAACTGTAACTGGTTCTAACCGCGGTTTCAACAAATCCTCTTGGGGAAATAATTTTTTTGTGATTTGAGTTTAAAACCACTTTCCGTAGAGATAACTTGATTTTATATAAATGTAAATACTATTCAAACCCTGGCAATGGGTGTGTTAGATTAATCGTGGAAAGTTAATTGTGGATCGCGAGTTGTTCGTCCTGAAGCTAATATTAAAACTATAACGCCCGTCAGGGTAGTGAAAATACTAGAGAAATTGGTTTGAAGAGGACCATATCAGTTTAGAAAAGAACTAATAAGTTATCTACAAGCGGATCCAAAGATAAGTGTGTTTCGAATACGCTTATAAGTTAGATTAAGATATTAAGACTGCTCTCAAGGTTATTGAATGAAGCATAAATTGATCATAAAGTGATAAGTCATAAATAAAAGTAATTATTTTTTTAACCATGTCAGCCTCTTCACCGACCCAAACTACACCTGGTAACTTCCGGGTTGTGACATAGTGATAAAAATTTAAATTATTTAGATGGTTAAATACTTCATAAAAGAAATAAAATAGTTTAATACATGAAAAAGGAAATTTTAAACAAATTGTAGAATTTGAAAAAAAATGCTACTTGAAACAAAGTTTAAACACTGGAAAGAGTAACGATACAATTTTTATTTCTAAAAATTTCAAATGATAATACAGCAATACCAAATTCAATGTAGCGATAAAATACTTTTTAAAAAAAACTATTAAATGATCTAAAACGTAAAAAAAAAAAAAAAATGATGACAACAAAAGAAACAGAGTTCATATTAATTCATTCAACAAAGATTCTCAATACAAACATCCTGAGTAAGTAAAAAAAGTACCAAGAAGTTTTAACGAAGTGTAAAAGAAAAGGAAAAATCAAATCACAAAATAACTGTGTAAATGTGTATTTACACTTCAATTCATTTCGATACATCAGTGAATGAATCTAACATATACACGAAAGCATTCTACAATATTCATTCTACTTCTAGGCAGAATCATAGCAATAACTATCAAAAGTAATCAAAAAGTCTAGCGAATTATCCTGAGGCTTTTACAATATTTGTTGAAGATTTTCAGTTGAGTTCAGGTTGTGTTTTTATTCTCTCTTTTTATTTTTCGATCTTGTTCAGTCGCGTTTGTTTTGGCAGGATTTGTGGTCTTTAGAAAAGCTCTCGCTGTTTTAATGCGCAATAATCGGATATGGAGCTAGAGAATTTTCACTTCAGAGACAAAGCCCGGAGACCAAGGCAGGTGCTGAAAATGTAAAGGATTGAATTGACGATTCCAAGAGCCTGAAAAAACAAATTCAAAATATCAATCAATCCTGTAAAAACAACTAATATATTCAAAATTATAAAAATACCAATATCTTTATTCGTAGATATTTTATTGTATTGTTTAATAATATTTAAAAATTTTTGTAAAAATGAATTTTTAAATAACAATTTAAATAAAAAAATGCATAAAAAAGCAACTGATCTTGATAAAAAAAAGTTAATTTTATTTCAATTTATAACGTAGTACTTCTTATTGTAAGATTAAAATTTTCCAGATAAAAAAACATGAATATTTTTTAAGTACCTTTTTTTATTTAGAAACCTTTAAAAACACTTTGTTTTACTATAAAGCAATGATTTATTATCCATAATTTGTTTTAAATATTACAATCCCCACATATTTCTAAATATTATTATGAAATTACTTAATATAAATCCATAAATAAAAAAATACAATAGTAATTAATCAAAAAATTAAATTTTTGTACATGTGTGGCCTATTTAACAGAAAAATTAAGTAGCTCGTGGCGCCATCTAAGGACGAGAATTAAAATCACTTTTTTAATAAGGACGATTTTTTCAGGTATTTAAACTTGATCCTTTATCTTTTAATAGCTTGAGGCGCCATCTAGAGAAAAAAACTGAAATATATTACTTAAATGATAAGATTCACATTAGTGGATTTGGAGTTGGAAATGCGAAATTTTCGATTAATAAAATATTTTTGATTAATACAACGCTGTTCCCACTGTTCCCAATTAATTTATATAAAAATTTCCAAACAATACATTTAAAAAAATTTCAGTGAACATTAAATTACAATAGTTCAGCATACTTTGACTAATAGGAAAAGTTGTAATTGTTTCTAAATTGGAAAATGACAACAATATTGTTAAAAAATTTGCTTACATATCTTAGTATAAACTTATATACATAAAAAAAAAAAAAAAAATAGGGTAGAGCTTACCCCAGCAGTGATGTAATACTTTTCGTAACGTCTTTGATAGCCCAGTATGACTACAGAGAGTCCAGATGACAAGTACAGAGAAGCAGATATCAGGTGATACAAGACAAACTGGCATAAAAATAAAACATTAAATAATTACTCCCTGCATTGTTATTTATAATTTGGTTACAGCATGAAACATAACAAAACTATACATTAAAAATATCATAATAAAAAGCAAACCTCACACATTTACATTTAATTATTCGTTGATTTTGTTTAAAATATGTATACTGAAATTTAAAATACAGATATTTATAAGTTTCTCAGAACCAGTAATCAAAATAAGTAAAATAAAAGTCAAATTCATAAAAGGAAGAATTCGAACATTACAATAATACCATTTAAATGCAAATAATTTTTGTAAAGTAGTTAAAAATATTACAAAGCATTACATTTTTAAATAAGAAAACAAAAAGTTTTCGTAAGAAATTTTTCTCTGTAAGATTAAAATAAAATAGATTTAAATTCTTCTAATTTGTAAAGAGTATATAAGGGGTGTGTTTTATTTTTCGTCTTTCATTAAAGAACCAAAAAGCATTAAACTCCTTTATTCATTTTCATTAGAATGTGCTAGATAGTACAATATCCTCTGAGATTAAAAAAAAAAAAAAATTCCCTCGGTGATTTTCTTCGCAGAAATAATGGCATTGATATTGTCCATTCTGTTAGTTCCTTCCATAATATTCTATTTAATAGGGGAAGAGTTCCTGGTACAGATTCGCATCGTCAGAGCTCAGGTGCCTCCCTCTAGGGAGGAAACTAGGCATCAAAATTACCTGCGGTAATTGGTATCCTTCTATAGGGCGCCGCACTAAAAAGTGATACCAGCTTCCGGGGGAGGGGAGTTGTACTAAGTCTGCAATGGTTAACGGTCAATTCGCAGCCGATTAGAAATAAAAAAAAATGTTAGGGGAAGATCTGTGTGTGCACATTTTTAACATTAGTATTACTCTGTGAAGTGTGCAAACTGAAATTTGCATAATTTTCTGGCCATTCCTTCTTGCCGTAGCACTTTTGATGTCACTATTTATTTCATTTGTCTTATGCAAATATAAAGAGCTGACCGTTACCCAATACCTGTTCGTTGAATATTTCATGATACCATATGTCTATCTATATATTGTACTTAAATTATTGATATTTAAGTCCTAGTATTTAGCTTTCAACTGTATACAAAAACTTTCTAAGAACCCTCGCAACTTGATTTGCATAAAATACGACTTGAATTTCTAAAGCGAAAGAAAATTTATCTTTTACGCTTGCATAACCCCCCACCGTCAGAATCGGTTTACAAAAAAAACACATTCTTAGCGGATGTCTACTGAACAAAAGAAGCAGACTTGCCGAAGTTCAAGTCTGAAGGTCTAATAGTTCGAAACCATCAGTTTTTTTTCACTATAAAGCCCCCTAACCTTCTTCGGGGGTCGGTTTCCGTAAAACTCGTTAATAGTGGATCTCTACTCAACAAAAGAAATGTTTGTTAAATTTCAAGTCTGCAGTTCAATAGTTCAAAAATTTGAATTTGTATCTGTATCTTTCTCAAACGCATGTCCTTCCTGTCCATGAAAGTAGATTTTCTCAAAGCTCGTTCTCAGAGAATCTTTACTCAATAAAAGAAAGATGCCTGCCAAATTTCAAATTTGTAGGTCTAAAAGCTCCTAAGATTTATGATGATTGAGAGAGTCCCTTTTCTTCTATAAGATTAAAAAAGATTAGATCTTCTATATTAAAAAAACCTAATTTAAAATTGAAATTATTAAAACAGAAAGAGAGTTATAAGAAGAATCTTTCATGAAGAACAATCAAGGAAAACAATTGTTTAATTTGTCATCTTTTTAAAGGAAATGATCATATTTAAGCGAGCTAAGGCGTTCATAAATTACTACCTGAACTAATAAAGTTATAAATCACTACGTTTAATGAATAGAAAGGCTTTAAAACAATAATATCTAGATACTCAATGCAAAAGAAAGTTATATTCGAACACGTGCCTTAAAATGCAAATCGCGTAGAAGAACGGCGTTACACTTGAATGAGATGAGTTTCAAGGGCTGTGATTCTTTTTTATAGTGTGACACGCGCTGGGTTGATGCACTAAAATCATAAGCCCTATTCTCTTTCGCTATCGAAGCCATCTATGACGCCACATCTATCTGAATACAATGCTTTTTCGTGATTTGTTCCTTTTTATACGCGTGATTTAAAGCGCCTTTCTCTCTCTCTCTTCCAGCGAACAGTTTCTAGAAGAACGGATTTCGATAAAAATAAAATTTTAACGGTGAATAAAATACACCGAGACTTTTACTATCACTAAACTTTGATAGTAAAAACGTATGTTTGAATTGAATAAAATTTTTTTTTTTTTTTTTAATTTTAATAAGTTTTACGATTGTCACAGATATTTTTAACAAAGCTAGACTTTTTTTTTTGTATATAATGACCGAAAACGATAATAAATTTTTGTAAGCATGAAATATTAAACGAGAAATTGTGCGTGACGTGTACATGTTTGCTTGATTTAGATTTCGTCCCTGAGCCTCTGGTGTCATCTCTAGACCCAACTACTGTTAAAGGTTTTCAAGTTTGCCCTGAGCTTCCCCAGGCAGTTTCCAAAAAAGAGCAAAATACCTCAATTTTAAGATCACTTGCCCTAGAAACCATAGACACCATGTATCCTGAACCTGACTGGGTGCATATCTATACTGATGGAAACCTTTTTAAAAACTCTGACAGCGCTGGAGAAGGGGTGTATTGCCACCTTTTCTCCTTTTATTTAACAACTGGAAAATTCACAACCGCTTTTGATGGTGAGGTTGCTGCCCTTCAAGTAGCCCTTGCGTAGTTGCATTGCCATCTGAATAGCTTTACTAGGGTTGTTGTCTTCTGTGATTCAAAAGCGGCAATTTTTGCTGTGAACTCCAATTCTCCTCCTGCCTCTTCTAGCATTCTGGATTGCAAAAAACTGCTGCAGTCTGTCTGAGTACTCTAAGCAAATTGTCTTTCAGTGGATCCCCTGACCATTGCGATGTAACTGGTAATGAGTTTGCGGACCACCTGGCAAAGAAGGGAGCTTCCATTCAACAGACAATAAGGAAAGTTGTCCCTTTTACCAGTGCCAGGCTATCATTAAGAAAAAGTTGAATGATCTCTCTTCAAGATGATATGCTGAGAGAAATTCCAGTAAGATCTGGTGGAATAATCTCAAGGATCTTCCCATGTGGCCAAGACGTAAAGCAGTTGCTGAGTTCGTCTGACCACTGGACACGACTGTCTCCTGAAACATCTACATAGAATTCATGTTGCGCAGGTCCCTTTCTGCACGCTCTGCGATTTTCGGGAGAACATGAATGCTGCCCTCATTCACCGCTACCCAGCCCTAAAGGGCTCCTCTTTGTGTGACCTTTATTGGCAAGCTAGGAACTTTTCTCTCCATTTTTATTTTTTTTTTCTTACTTTATTTATTTTGTCTGTTTTTGTTCCTACCCCCTTGTGGTGCAGTGGTCTTTTGTAACCTTGCCATTAGAAATAAAAAAAAAAATGCGTACATCTTTAACCGTTGTTCGTATAGAAATAAAAATATATTTTTCAATCCAATCTAATGATTGTTGCGATTATGATTAAAATGTAAGAAATGGAATTCAGCATCATTGATTTGAATATAACACGATCTGATATGCCACGGTAGTCCTAGAGGTTATGATCATGAACTCGTAGCTATTGTGCCATGAGTTTGAGCACTAGTGCCACTAAAGACTCGCCATGTAGAGGGGCTGATGCACGTCAAATCTGTTGAGGCTTAAAATTCTTATTCAAAACTTATTATACACCAATATTAAGTTTTCAGTTCGCATAATTATACTTAATATATGATATAACTAATAATATATAATATATTAATTATAATGATTTTAAATAATATATTAATTTAAAATAATATATTAATTATAATAATTTAAAATAATGTATTAATAATAATTTAATTATTATAAATAATTATAATTAATAAATATAATAATAATTTTCCACCAATAAACTTGCCATTACATCCGACAGGAAAGAATCTCTATATAAATTTAAGTCAATGTAAATATAAGAGCTAATTTTTTTAAGAACACACACTCAGGGCTATATTTTAAGATTTTGCGCTTAAGTCACATAGCTGCATATAGCAGATCCTAAGAATGAAATTATGTAGTGTACAAAGAAATGATTTGTAAATGAATTAATAAGAAATCTGAAATAACGTATAATTACGATTCAAAAATAAAATCGCAATCACATTTATGAAGAAAAAAAATTTTTTGTCGTATATTTCCTTGAATAAGCCGAGAATTTTCGGAACTTTTTTAAAGTTACCGTAAGAGGCCAAGCTTATATACGGAACCATTAATCTCGAAGAAAACAATTTAGGAAAAGTTTGTTTTTTTTTCTTTGTTTTTAACATTTTCTGTTTGTCACATGGAAGCAAATGTAATCTTTTAACCTTTTGGGTGAGTGAGTGAGTGAATATTTACGTCGAACTATTCAGCTACTCGAGGACTTTTGGCGACGGACCTCGTCATTCTGAATCATGATCAAGTGACGAGGACGACACTTCAGCTGGCATCCGCTCTCCTAATTACCACACCAACGGGAGGACGTTTGAGCTCTCAACAGATTTAACCCCTTTAGCGGTACTATGCTCGAACTCATGACATGC
>BMAV01007585.1:0-12318 GCA_019973955.1 Trichonephila inaurata madagascariensis
AAGGTTAGTTATAGCCGTTTTATTTTCACCAATTGTAATGCTCACAAATAGAATAAATTTATATAATAAAATAAAGACCACCCCCACACACGAGTTCTAATTAATAATAAAAATAATTAATAATTTGAAAAAATCATGTGATAGAAAAATATGTACATGTGTGTGTGTATTAACAAAATGAATTAGAAAACTGGCAAACAGAAATATTGTGGAAATTGCTAATGAAAATAAAAGCATTTATTGCAGTTTTTGTGTCAATCTGCAACCAGTTTCATGATTCATTCAAGAATAGAAGGATGATATATTACGAAGATAATTACCACTTTTAGTAAAATGGATGATGGAACATACTTCGATTATTTAACGTTTACCTTAAAATGAATATGGTTACTGATATGAGGAAAACAAGAGATGTGAGAGAATCAAATGCTTATAGTTCATTTGGATTGCTGAATTGGGCCAATATTACCATATTACGCTGAAGTTAAATCTCAATATATCAAGCTCTTTTCCCATTCCAGGATATCAGTTATCAATAATTTCTTGTTCTTTCTGGTTTATGTGCAAAAAATGATATCCATTTCAACTAAGTATATGCTTATTTCCTCAAATATCAGTTTTAAAATTAGACACTTTTTCCTCACTTAAAGATAATTATCTAAAAATATTGGCATATTAAAATATAAATTTGCAGAATAGATAAGATATATATAATTGATTGACAGAATGTACACAGGGATTTTCCTAAGCTAAAACTTTTCCTTTTTTTTACTAAGCAAAAAATTTATCAATATTTTAACTTTTAATAAAACTTAATAGACTTAAAACTTCTGTTAACCCCTTAACTAGTCATTTTCATTACCCAAAATGCTTAAAAAAGGCACACATTTCTTATTGTGTTTAATTAAACACTGTACTTAATAGAATAATAAAATGGAAGAATTTAATTTTAATTTTAAATTTTAAAGTTTTTACTTCATATTTTATTTTAAAATTATGGGACACAAAAACTCTCCAGCGATGGTTTTTTGAAAGTATGTTCTGCGGGATATGGGAGATTTTTTATGTATCTTAAAACATTTTCATGTTTATACCTTTTCGAACGGTATAGGGTTTTGTGGGCGTATGTGTGTGTGTGTGTTTCCCTGAAGAATAATCCAAATAATCTTCAGACAGTTCTGAATCAGTATCGAAATTCAATTCAACCTTTCACACACACAAAAATATGTTGTTTATGTTATTCGTAATTTCAAATGTTGTCGATCTGAATTCAAAAACAATGCATGCAATAGGATACAAGTTTTAAAGATATTAATTCCTGCTTTCATCAAAGAAAAACTCGCGTCTTCACCACAAAGAAAATATCAATTGAAAAGCATTTCAGTACAGAACTGCATCACCCTTTTAAAACACTAGCACTAAATAACATCACCATAAGAATTAAAAATACGCGTGAATTAGAGAAAGAAAAAAATACCAGTGCCTGCAAACAGCGTACATACAAACCGATTGTTGTCAACTTCGTTGCATGGACAAATGGTTAAGGGATTAAAGGGTTATAAATTATACCAATATTGCTTAGAATCGATATGTTATCTAAAAGAAATAAATTATTTCATGAAATTATTGAAATTCTTGGGAATAAGAATCTAAAAAATAATAGGTTATACTATATTTAGGAATGATAACAAATATTTTATTACCAAATGTAAATAACATAGAAAAATAGCGATTCACTATCAATACCAATTATAGATAAAGAGGACTCATAATTGTCTTTCATTGTAGTGCATTGCATTCAGTAATATTACCAAACTGATTCATTCTAAAAAAGATCAAAGAATATTTTGTTTTGAATCGTAAAAATTATTTTATTACTGTAATTAATTTTATGTTTAAGCAGAACTAAACCTTGTATTCAGTTGGGCTATTAAAATGTACCTAATGTAGGAAAAATTCCACAGAAATTAGATAAATTGATAATAATAACACAATACAAAATAATCATTAATGTTAACTATGGCAACTATCGAAACTGTAAATTAAACATTAAAAGAAAACATTGTCTTGACAAAGAAGATTATTGTTAAATATAAAATAAAAGGTAAAAAGTTTTCATCATTCAGTATTTTTAGGAAATAAAATACTGCACTCATTAATTCAAACAGTTACCTCGTAAAATTACTAAAATTAAATTAATTGTTCTGTATATATATATATAATTCAAAATTTGGTTATAGCTTCATAAAATATATTTATTTTAAAATCATGCTACTAAATTTTCCACAGCTACTCAAACAATATTGAATGATTTTCTACAAATAACTGATAGCTTTATTTGGTAGTGCATTACTTAATTTAATTAATTTTCAAATTAATTTTATTTTTTATGGTCCATAAATTTCTGTTTACCTCAAAGAAATCAAGTGAGAATTATAAAGTTGAATAATTATTTTGACTTTTAGTAAAATAATAGTATGAAAGACATGGCTATGTATTATGTTTGAATAAAAACCTGTCATAACTTTTCATAATAGTAACCAAAATGATCAATATTATAATAATAATAATAATTTATTAAAATTTTATTATTTTCTAGCAGATCCCAAAGGGAAGAGTTATAAAAATATAACTACGTTGTATTGTTTTTCGACGTGGTGTACTTAAAATATATAATATTTATTGTGTGTGTGATTGTTATAGTATTTATTGCTTGGTAAATATATATTTAGGACTGATCTCAACCGTATTGTGTGTTCCTATGATATTTTGCGAAAAACTTTTACAGAAATTATCCATTTTTTCTATAAACTTTAAGCAAAAAATACCCTATATATAATATTAAAATCAAAATTTAGCTAGATTTCAGATAATTATTATTTTATTTTTATTCAGACTTTTATACTCTTGTGCATGATTTGCTTTAGCAAACTTTTTTTACTTCCATTGTCATTAATAAGTTTGTAAATTATTTTGTTGTTTAATAAGAGAGTAATGATATCTTGAAAATCTTAAGTAAGTATCTTAAACAAAGTCAAATTATTAAATAATAACTAATATTATATTAATTTAACCCTTTTTAGCCGTCAATTTGTTCCAAACTGTTTGAAAAAAGCTTATTTTTTACTGCACGTAACTAAATAGAATACATATAACTAAAAATGCGAAAATGGAAAATTTTTATTTTAATCTACAATTTTAAAGTTTTCACACTATTTTTTATTTTATAACTGTGTGTTTAACACAAAAATCCCTAAATGTTTGCTTTTTATAAGCACACTCCGTATACTATGAAGAATGCTTCATATATCTTGATTAAAAGTTTCATTTTATTACTTATTTTCAAACAGACGAGGATGCTATGTGTGAGTGTAAATATATATTTGCACACACAACTGGAAGCATGCTGTTATACTAAATCTTGTATTGTAATAGTTCATTGATAATATCGGCATTTTTTGGATTATGTTTTCATTTTCATTTCTTCTCAAGTAACAAATTACACATTGCTTTTCCAATTCCTGTTTTTTATCGAATATTTTCAAGAATCTAAATTCCTGCCCTCAATGAAAATTTCCCGCCTTTATCACAAAGAATTCCGAATGAGAAGTGTTTTAGTACCGTGGAAAAACTGCATCTCTTAAAAACAGTAAAACTAATAATCTCACTATAAGAATTAAAAATATGTACAAATCAAATATATAGAAAGAAGAAAATATCGGTGCCCGTACAGAGTACGGGAAAATCAATTGTGATCAGCTTTCGGTAGCTCTTAAGGGGTTAAGAAGCCGAGCTATATCTTTTAAACAACTATGTTAACAGCCTGAAAAAGCTCATTGGGATAGTTTTCTATAGAATTTTTCACTCTTCTATTGAGTTATGGGGTTGATTTTTTTTAAAATAATCGTTAGTTCATGGTAAATGAAACCTTTTAAATTTTAACGGATTAATTTGTTCAATGTTTATAAAACAGCACAGGATGAAATGTTTTACCAAAACTTTATAACAATAAATATTCGAACATTCTCGAAATAAACTTAATTTTTGTCATTGAACTTCGCAAATTGCTTTCCAAAAACAATTCACTCAAATATTTCAAAAATCGATTTCAAAGCCCCATTAATTCTAAAATTTTCATAAAATTTTAAAAAAAAAGAAACCCTTGAAACGAGCAGGAAATTTTAAAAAAATACCTTCAAGTTTGATTTACAGCCCTGTCTCAAGGGTTAAAACCTAGTAAGTGTGGCAATAAATTTAACTTTTCGGAGCACCTTCAATTTCAGGTTATAAAGCTAAAGAACCGACATCTTGTAAGAAATACTTATGCGGAATTCAACTGAAAACCATTTTCGTTTCTCCAGTGGTATAGAATTTTCTTGAAGTTTTATTTATAGCTCAAATAGTATAAAACACATTTTGTTACGTCTATCACGCTTAAATTGCAGTAAAAAAATAAATATTTCGGAAAAAAGGTTCTAGTTTCACAGTTTTGCTTCAGTTCGGAAGAAAATATTGGCAATAATTTAACATCAGAAGAAAAATTTATATGTTCTTTTTATGAAAAACAATCGAACCTCAATTTACCGAACCACTATTTAATTTTTTTTTCTTTTTCTCCGATAAAATGAAGTAAAAAACCTCTATTTAACGAGTGATAAACCCTGAATTAACGAATTATATCAACAGCCGAACAAAAAAAAAAATCTTATAAGCTTGGATTCGAAAAAATTGGATTTTTTTTTCAAATGGAGTATTCTTTTTGTGCAGAACAGAAAAAGACTTTTCTTGCAGCTGCAAATTTCTACGAGAAAGGACGCAGCCCGTTATTAGACTTAATAAGGGCCAATAAGTCAGGAGTGAAACCTATCGCGTGAGTTTAGAATAAGACAGGGGAAATTCTTTTCTGAAACTCCAACGAAAATTGTTACTATTTTTTATGCTGGATGTAAATGATGCAGTCTTTTCTTTCCTGTATAAAGAGGACAAACAACTCTTTCGAGTCAAAACTGAAAGAGATTGTCAAGTATTTATTAGTCAGTACGTATTCATGATCTTCCTACTAATAATCCTCTTGGGGAATAATGGGTCTTTTAATATTAATCTATTAAAACTTTCCTCCGAAGAAGAAGACGTGATTATTCAAATCAAGGCTTGTATTTGAAGATTAACTATCAAGCTCGAGACGTTAGAAGCTAACAAGATAGCAAATAGGGATAAACATAAAGCAAGACGAGAACTCTTGGTAGATTATTTGATTAATATTAAGACTGTCAATTTGGCCAATTAGTTGTTAGATTGGATTCGGTCGGTTTGAATTAGATTACTTTAGAGATTATCTTCAAATATAAGAAGGTGTATTGCATGGACGTGCTAAATCAAGTTATTCGATTTATTATTATATCTCCAATTATCTCGTCTACTTCGCTATTGCTCCCCATATTTATCAATTGGTGCTTTTCTTAACTTGGTTTTTTGAATTTGTCTCGTTGTAGAGAACTATTAATAAATAGATTTTTTGTATTGACAATGGCTCATTTTCCTTCCTACCCTCTCACACTAATGGATGGAATAGCCCATCCATTACAAGTATTTTAAAATTTCTTGCTAACGGGTGCATAATAATTCGTTAAAATTTTTTCTAGCTGTCAAATAAAAAGTATGTAACTTCTAACCATGTATATTTTTTGTGTAGTTGCTTATTATAGAATTTCCAAAAGGTTAGTACAAATAAATCGTAATTTTTTTATCCCGATATTGCGAATTACCCTAAATTAACAAATAAAATGTTTAATCCCAATGCATTCATTAAATCGTTGTCTGACTGTATTTAAATTCTTCTAATGAATAATATAATGACAGTAAATTAATGCTAATTATTATCCTATCAGTCACGTCCTGGCTTTCATTGTTCCATTTTCCTACGCAGTTTAGCTCTTTTATTGCCACGATATATTGTACTTCCTTTGGGAATCCTAAAATCGGAAAGTCGTAATTTTATGATTTACATAGCTCATGACTTCCTCTAAGATGCCTTTTATTTTCTTTATTCCTCCGGATTTATGATTGGGTAGTGCTCTCTTAAAGTATATGGCACGAAGTCACGAATTTCTCTTCAATCCGTCCAAAGCATGTCACGCCTGTCATAAATTCGCCAAAGCTTTTCTCTCTCAACCCCGTTAATGTCCTGACTCGTTACTTTTCGTCATTTAGTGGGTGGGACCCTCGCCAAAGAAACTTAATTGACAGCCAAGGTTTAAACACCCAATGCGGTTAATGGAACAGACTCACGTTTGGCACGAAAGACTCTAGGCGTCAATATCACAAATGAGTTACTCTGATACCATAAAATGAAAAAAAAAAAATGGATGGTATCTTACTCCTGATACGGTCTCTCCATTTGGGATATAAAGGAAATTATCTTCATTTGCCTACTGCTAGAATTTTAGGGCTTGCTTAAGTTGAAAGGTTTCCTTTTAAGATAATTTTCATCACGAAAGACCTATTTTGTGAGTTTTCTGAAGATTTTGATAGGCTCATTTTTGAATTAAGGTATCCAACTACCCTAAATTGACAATTTTTTTTTTTATGATTTTACTTTATAGACCATCTTGTTAGTTTAATAAAAATACCAAGAGTTTTATTTTCTTTTCCATTCACTAGAACAAAAACTACAAGTGTTTTAATAAAAGAAGATGCCATAACTTTACATAAGATGTCAAACTTTAAAATGCGTTTTACTCGAAATGTGTTTTTCCGAAAATCTCAAACGGGGACGGCGATTGCTCAAAAATTTTTGAAAATAATTTGCTGAAATTTTTTGTGAATGTTTTGTATAACAGTAGAAGTGTTTTGACCTTCAGAATTATCAATCATTGTTTTATTTTAAAACTTACAGTCCTTTATGCGAATATAATCACTGTTTTTTTTAAGCAATTTCATATAGTCACTAAGATAGAGTGCTCTAGTTTTTGAAAAAATTAAACTATCTATTATCCAAACGGTCATTTTAAACATGAATAACAAAGTAACACATTAAAATTGAAAAATTGAAAATTTGTTCAAAACTTTTTTGTACAGAGCGGGCCCCGTTTATGTAATTATTTGTACATGTTCACCAGTTTTTTCCCATTTTAATAATTATAAATCTTTTTTCTGTTTTCAATTTTACGATTTTTTTCTTAATATATTCTAAATAAATCTAAAAATCACCAAAAAATCCCCATACGTCCATTTTTTGAAAAAAAAAGTTGTCGCAAGTAGTCGGATACCTTAAGTTGTCATAATCTCGATCTAAGAAACAGAATATTTTTTTCCAACTATCGCCAGCAAGGTATCCGACTATGTATGGAACCGTAATTTTGCAAACACGTTAAAAAAAAATAATAATATTTAGTATCATTTGTGTATTAGAATACAGGTACAAAATTGTTTTAAGATTATTGTTACAACAAAAAATACTTAAATGCGATATTTTGGTAAAAAATAAACTTAGAATTAAATATTTTCAAAACAGTCACCTTTTATGAAAATTGCTTCTGCAATAATAAAACTTTGCTTGTATATATATTTGAAAATCTTCATGATTAATTTCTATACTAATTGTTAGAAAATAATACCTCTATTTTCTTCTAACTTTTAGTTAATTAGTAATTTAACTTAAGGTATCTGACTATATACGTTCGGAACCATGATTATGCAAAAGCGCGGAAACGAATAATTGTTTTTAATATTTAGTGACACTTATATTAGAATACACGTATAAAAAAGTTTTTAGATATTATTGCAACAAAAAATATTTAAATGCCATATTTTAGCAAAAAATAAATTCAGAATTACTTACCTTCAAAACATTCTCCTCTTTTGAAAATTGCTGCGGTATTAATAATATTTTGCTTATATATTTCTAAAATAACTCCATAGAATCTGAACTAGAATTTTTGAAAAATTTAAATTTTGTCCAGAGTTACTACCAATTGAAATAACTATCTTTTTCTTTTTTTAAATTCCTACACTCTGATCTATTATTTATATATATATATATATATATAATGGATAAATTCACATCTAACATACATATTTCAAAAATCCTAGTTCAGGCTCTATACAGAGCTCTGAGATATATTTAGGCGAAATATTATTATAGAAATATTTTCCAGTATTACATATTATAAAAGTATTTTACACTAAATAGTAAAATAAATGCTCATTTGCACTCTTTTGAAAAGTTACTTTTCTGAACGTAGACGGATACCTTGCAAACGTTTTTGAACGTTTTTATTAACAAATCACGTTTCTTAGTTATTACATGAAAAACTATGCAGAATTCATTCATTGAAAGTCCTATTTTAATATTTTAATTAAACAAAATTATATATTTTGACAAAAGTTTTGATTATTGATATAAATATATTGATATAAATAATATGAATAGCTAGGAGAATTTATAAGGACTCATATGATTAAGAGATTTCTGTATCAATGAAAATTAGTAAACAAGAGCAGAAAACTTATAAAATTATGCGGGAATATATTTCAAAACATAGTCAAAACCAATTATTTATCTTTCTCACTTACAAAACTGAAATTTAATTCTTATAAAATTTTCTAGTTGTTTGAAAACTATGTAAAGCAGATAAGCAATCCTTAAAATTGTATTAATATTTGTTATTGAAGTATTTAAAAGGAAAGTAAATAAAAAAAAGAAATAATTTTTCGGTAATATATCCATGGAATTATTAATTATACATTAGAATCTAATCAGTTTTGTACATAATTTGAGTAATATCATTATCATAAATTTTTAATTTAGATTACATATTTTAATTAATGTTTTGCTACACTAATTTTTATATATGAAAGGCAAAGTATTTGTAAATGCTTAAGAAAGTACATGCATTTATAACATTATATTAAACTATATCATAATTATTATTTTGGAAACATATATAAACTATAAAAGTATAGCAAACCTTGCATTTATTATTTAAAGTCATTTGCTTAATTAATATTTATAAAGAGTTTATTTCCAGAATATTCAAAAACTATAAACGCAGCACTATTGATTAATCATTTACGTATAACTTCCATTGAGTTTCATAAGGCATTGACTCCATAATAAAATATATTTCATTAGCTTAATAATATGTTTGATATATCTTGATTATGGAAGAAACCTAATTTTTTAAACGTAAATATTATTATGTGGAAGAGCTTTGAAAATATAAATGCAATTATATTAAGGAGTAAACTAATTTTTTTTTATAAATACTTTTGTAGAATATTCAACCATAAGCTTATATTCAATACTCTCAAGAATGGAATTTAATTAGTATTATGAAAGACAGCTTTGTGAAAATAACAGCATTGGAAAAAAGAGAAAATGAATAAATACATATTGAAATATATAATTACTGTATTAACTCTGCCTTTCAGTTCTTTATGA
Source organism: Trichonephila inaurata madagascariensis (assembly GCA_019973955.1). Lineage (NCBI taxonomy): Eukaryota > Metazoa > Arthropoda > Arachnida > Araneae > Nephilidae > Trichonephila > Trichonephila inaurata. Next base: position 9,443 of record BMAV01007585.1, read on the forward strand.
CTAAGAATAAAAACATCTGTACTTTTACATCGTTAAAAACTTTATGCTCTTAGGATACATAATGCATAATATTGTTTACAAATAATATAGAGAATAACTTTGTGAATAAGATTTATATCTCGTTGACTACTTCTAATTAAGTTTCCTTTAAACAATTGAAAATAATGTGCGAAAATTTTTAATCTCATAGGCTAATAATGGTATTGATTAGTTATGTTTCTTTTATTAATGCGACAAAACATATTTAAGTTTTTAAGAAAATAGATTTTGCCAAGTGAACTAAGCACCAAACACAATTTATAAACTAATTTTTTTTTATAAATGCCTCCATAAAAAATATTCAACCATAAGCTTATATTCAATATTCTTAAGAATGGAATTTAATTAGTATTATAAAAGACAGCTTTGTGCAAATAATAGCATTGGAAAAAAGAGAAAATGAATAAATACATAGTGAAATATATAATTACTGTATTGACTCTGCCTTTCAGTTTTTTATTATTAAGAATAAAAACATCTGTGCTTTTACATCATTAAAAACTTTATGCTCTTAGGATATATAATGCATAATACTGTTTACAAATAATATAGAGAATAACTTCGTGAATAAGATTTATATCTCGTTGACTACTTCTAATTAAGTTTCCTTCAAACAATTGAAAATAATGTGCGAAAATTTTTAATCTCATAGTGTAATAATGGTATTGATTAGTATAGTTTCTTTTAACAATGCGACAAAACATATTTAAGTTTTTAAGAAAATAGATTTTGCCAAGTGAACTAAGCACCAAACACAATGTATCAATATTAAATAACATATGCCGTAATGTACTAAATACCAATAACATTTTCGAAGCAAAACAGTATTATATTTCATCCTTTGAATGGCCAATTTTTCCATCCAAAATGTTACATATCTTAAGCTAAGGATCATAATTTTTCATTTGAATATTATAGTTACAAATGGTGGCAATATATTTCTTCGTTAGTGGAATTTCTCTTAACACCTTAAAGATAAACTTTTTTGTCCAAAATGTCCCCAAAAAAGGCATTTTTTCAGTTAAATATTGTACATATAACTAAGTACAATACTTAACAGAATGTAAATATGGTAGAATTTTGTTTCAATTTTCAATTTTAAAGTTTAAACTTTATTTTTTACTTTATAATTATTGAAACCAAACAGCACTCCCCTAAATGTTTGCTTTTTAAAAGTACACTCTGCATGCTATGAAGAACGTTTTACACATATCTTAAAAGAGAATTTCTCTCATACTTACAAAAAAAAAAATTTCATGTTCGGCTCTCTTTTACAAACAGTTGATGATTTTATGTGTGTGTGTATATATATACGCACACATTAATAATTTGAAGCATGGTGTAATATTCTTACATTTCAATGGGAAAGAGACAACAGCGTCTCTTTTGGGAACATCTTTCCATTTTCATTTCTTCTCAAGTAACAAACCACACATTGCTTTGTCAATCAATGGTCTTTATCGAATATTATGAAGAATTTAAATTATTGCCTTCAATGAAAAATTCCCACTTTCACTTCAAAGAAAATATCCCAGATGAGAAGTATTTCAGTACCATGAACACAAACTATGCATAGTTTAAAAACACTAGCGATAATATTCTCACTATAAGAATTAAAAATATGTGCAAATCAAAGACAAAAAGAAGAGAATATCAGTGAGAGTACGTTGCACGGGAAAACCAGTTTAAGGGTTAAACGCTGTGATTGCATATAACAGGGGGCCCGTGGGTCGCGTGCGGCCCGACGACTCATTTTAAAAAAATTTGAAATATCAGATTTTTAAAGTTTTTTTCATTTTGAAATTTATTTAAGGGGAAGTTTATATATATATATATATATTTAAATATATATAATTCAATCACAACACACAGGAATCAATCAAAAAATCGAAACCAAATGAATCCTATAACATAAAATCCCATTTCAAAATATCAATGGCGAATATAGAAGACAAAATTCCAACGTTTTCAAACAAAATTAAAAAATTATAAAATAAAAATTTATAAAATATCCAAGTGCAACCTCTGACTTAGGACGGATAAGTGGGGTTAAACTAGTTTGATGGCGCCAACCGTCTCCCTATTGCAACTAGGTAAATTAATCGTAAAATATCCAATTCTCAAAAATTTAAAAATTAAAAAGTTAAAATTTAAAAATTAAATAGTTAAAATTAAACCATTAAACTTGAAAAATTAAACTATTCGCCATCGCATTCTGAAAGATATTATATTAAAATATTAAAATTCTAAAACAATTAATTGCATAATATGAGTGAATATATATATATATATATATATATATATAAATCTACAATGTATTTGCCTGTTACCTGTTCTTGTTTTAAAATAAATCCTTTTGTGGTAATAGAAATGTCCTTTAGATAAGAATAGATTTATATTTTATCAAACAGTTACATTTGATTTTACTATAGAAAATTACTTTTTTAAATAAATTTCGAATTGCATTACGCATATGCTTTACAATGGATGGTGCATGATTCGTGTGTGAGACTTTTATTTCTCCTCCTCTTTTTCTGTTTGGTGTGCCCAAAATGTAATACAGTCAGAGATGTTTCTTAAAGTTTAAAAAAATATTCAGGACGGTTAAGATAAAGGGAAATGAAAACTTAATCGTTTGCGAATGACAGCACAATCAAATTTCAACAATGAGTAACGAAATATCAATTCAAAAGAAACACCGTAATTTTCAAGAAAATGGCGACTGTAATATATTTTAAACAATATTTGATCATTGCATTATTATATTATATAAACATAGATAATATAATAATGTTTATATAATATAATAATGCAATGATCAAATATTGTTTAAAATA
>BMAV01007585.1:12404-105385 GCA_019973955.1 Trichonephila inaurata madagascariensis
CCAAAGTGGCCAGCAAGGTCATTTGGATTAGATATCCCTGGCATATAACATTCTACTTTTAAAATATGCACTTGAAGTAATTCGGTATTTATGACATTTTAAAGACGGAAAGTGTGCAAAATATTGAACAATTTTAAATTTCAAGACTGGTAGAGTGATTATGTTAATTATCGTCTCAATATTAAGCAGGAGTTGGCAACCTTTGTCACGCATGTCGCATGTGGCACGCGGTACAATTAGCGGTAACCCTCTGCACTACTTTACAAATGTGTCAATTTTTGAGTAGATAGAAGTTGATAAAGTTGAGATGAAGTTTATTTGACACATATCTTCAGAATGATGGGTATTTACGAAATTTTGAAAAAACTCTTACATGGTAACTCTAAAAATAAATTTACAGCAATTTTGTAAATTATCGAATGTCATTGCTGGAGAGATTTAATTTTTTGAAGAGAAGAAATTATATGTACTTTGCTTTCCGCTTTCAGTTACACGTATCTAAGCAAGAAATATTTTTTCTCGTATAAGTCCGCAAACAAATTGTTTAACAACTGAATGCTCATAATCGTGTTTAATAGAAAGTCAGGATTTATACCCTTGATTTTGTGATTTGAAAATATAAATAGAGCAGTTCAAGTATTAGGTTCGCATTAAAATCTTTTTATCTTTTTATTTAACTATAGTGAAGGGGAATACTTGTATTTTATATTGTCTATTTCTTATTTTAATAAATTTGCTTAAAATCACTTAATATATGTAATTTTTAGATGAAATAAATATACTCTATTTTGTTTGTTTTTATGCCAAGAACTATCTTTAAATGATTTAAAATTAATACGTAATAAAACAGTTATGTTATTGACATTTATTCTCCAAATCTGCATACATTATCGTGGGAATTGAAATGTTTCAAACATGTCCTAATGTGCGGCATACTGAATCATATGGTAGATTGGTTTGGCACGGCCCAGCTAAAGGTTTGCTGACCCCTGCTATAAAGAAAGACGAGGGAAATTGATGATGGACTTCAGAATTTTTAGCCGCCTTCAATTGACGAGAATGAGCCCGTCACCAAACTACCAAATCCCACCAACAGGGTAAAATAAATGCGTAAAAAAACAGTAAATCTGTATTATTGACCTTTATTCTCCAACTCTGCAGACATTATCACGAGAATTGAAATGTTTCAAACATGTCCTATTGTCCTAATCATATGGGTAGATTGGTTTGGCACGCCACAGCTAAAAGTTTGCTGACCCTTGCTATAAAGAAATACGAGGGCAATTGATGATGGGGCTCAGAATTTTTAGCCTCCTTCGATTGGTGAGAATGACACCTAAGCTGTACCCCGTCACCAAACTACCAAACCCTACCAACTTTGAGCCAATACAGATTTAACGTGTATCTACCTCTCTACACAGCAAGTCTAATGAGGCAAAGGGCTCAAACCCATAGCATAACGACCGTGAGTTTGTATCCATAACCACTAGGATATCGTGGCTATTGAGGAATAAAAAAAAATCAAACTTAAAAACTAAATGATAAAGAGCTTACTTACATAATTTATAGAGAGAAAAAGATTACAAAATATTGCAAATTCTGATCTGAGAAGAAATTACGCTATTTTGCAGGAATAAATTATCATCATACTGAATAAAAGAAGGAAATTCAAATAAATTTACTTTTTCTTGCTTTCTTCCTATTTCAGTTTTTATCCAGATCTAAAAAAATGCAGCTTAAATAAATCAAAAACGTAGTTTTTTGTGCAGAGACAGAAAAAAATTGAGAATTAATGAGGTAATTATATTTTTAATTAATGCACTTAATATATTTTTTTTTTGTAAAAAGTCTTTTAAAATTTCTTAAAAACACTTCTCAGTGTTCTTATAAAAAAGCGTAATTTCAAAAACCACACATTCCAAAATTATATTTTTCAAATGAGCTTCGGCAATTTTGCTTTTTTATAAAAAAAAAAAGGGCAGTAATGGGAGAAAATACTCTTCCAAACTAAAAATAGTACACTCGTTATTTATTAAAATGTCATACTGGATTGTATTTGGTAATATGGAATGTTTTATGTTTTGTGAAATGTCTTAGATTAATGATTGAAAGAGCTATCTTTTTGTATTGTTTTCTTACCGTATTTACTCCTAATGTAATATGTTACAAAAAATGACTTTGTTGATGTTTTCAATGATAAAATAAATATTTGCATAAATATTCCACATAACATTTACACACAGTCAATTCTAACTTGAACATTGAAAAATGTTGGTTATCTCTCTCTCTCAGCATTTTAAAATATAACATAACTCTAACATTAAATATTTTGATGTTATTCCCCTATTACTTCATATATATGTAAGTTTCCTAAAAATTTATTTAATATATTTATTTGAAATTTAAGTTACAGTGAGAACCTAGTGATTGAATTAATGTTTTCAGGAATATTATTATCACTACACAAAATGTACAACATTTGTAAACTACTTTGAAGTATTTTTAGAAATTTAAATATATTGGGGAAAATATTCTTATCTAATTACTAAAATTACAGATATAAGTCTGATAGTTTCAAATTTATTGTTCCTTTTAAAAAGAGCATTAAGCAAGTTGTAGATTACAGAATAAAGTTATGCCCTTTCTGAAGAGAAATATTCTTATTCCATAGTTCAAAAACGTTGTGAAATGCGTGGTAAAAGACTTTGGAGGTTGCGATAAGCAACACAACTAATTGCAAAACAAGATCTACATTCTTTTTTATATAGAGAAAGAAGATTCCAAATGAAAATCCGGAAAAGGAGGATACCATTTCTAATGTTTTTGTAATAAAAGTCATACAGCATTAAGAGAAATTCCACCCACGCATAAATATATTCCCAGAAAATATTTAGCTATAATAATCAATTGATATATTATGATTTTCTTAGCTTAAAATATGTTAAACTGTCATAATGCACCTCGTTTTTTACTGAGACATTATGCTTAATCCAACACATTTGCTAGGAACATGTTTGAAATCTATTTAGCAGAAGAACACAAGTAGAATAAAGACACACACACAAACAAGTTATTTTTTAACTATTTTTAATTTTTTTCAAATTAAATTTGGTTTAAAATGATGTTGAAATAAGTGATTCACTGACTGTTAGTTAACAAACATTTTAAAACCACATGAGAGTTATGCCAATGGACCTCGTAATTTTGAATTACATTGAAATGACCAGGACAACAACTGAGCTGGGCGCCACTCTCAGAACTTTCACACTGCACTAGAGTACTTCGAGCATTGACAGAATAACATGAAATCCATTACATGGAGTGAGTGCTTAAGAGTGTACCTTAACGTCTAACTATAAAGCAAAACGAGGTATATTGGTGATAAACCTCGTCATTGTGAGAGTAACCAGGTCAAGTGAACCTCGGTCTTAGCTTCCAAATCCACTCCAATAACAGGGCATTAAACATTAACAGTTTTAACTAGCACAAGCCCTTCTGCATGACAGGTTTTCAGTGACACTAGACTCGAACACATGACACGCTGGCCGAGAGCCCGTGACTATTATCACTGGACTCCCCGTTTACACGGAGAATTTTTAGTGTCACTATGGGATATCCCTAACTAGACAGAAGCGACGCTGGCTCCGAATTCAAAGTTGTGCTTTCAGAATGGCAACAGGGTGATAAAAATTATAGTAATAGTAAAAGAGTATATAATTAATAAAAATTATTGTTATAAAAACGCACTTATGTGTTTTAATTGTAACTGAATCAGCAAATTGTGCATCTTGTCGTATCATTCTTAGAAAAAAATTAGTTTCAAAATTTCATAAAGTAAAACTATTTTTTTAGAAACCATTAGGAGATTTAAAGTAGGTCATAAAACGAACACAGATATATCTATAAATTAATATTTTAGTTGAAAGATGTTAAATAAGAAGATAGTTAATGACAATCTTAGAATAATAAATATTTCATTTTTTTTTCTTCTTCACAGAAAAGCAATTTCTTTCCCTTATTTTTCTCTGAAAGTAAACATAAATTATTATTTCTTCTTTAACATTCAAACTGTATTTGACTTCATTAAAATCAATAAAAATGCTCTGTCTGGGAAACATAAATATAAAAACATCTCTGGGGTGGAGTGCAAGGAAAATACTTGGATGAAATTCAGACAATAAATGATTTTCGTTTTATTGTTTTGTGTCTGCAACAAGGTTTTTTTTTCTCATTAAGTTTTAATCATTGGTATTCTACGCATACACAAGCATATATATAACATTCGGAAGCTTTAGTCTAATGAAATATTGTGAAATTATTTCTGGAAATTAAAACATGAACAGTACTTCACAATCATATTGAAATGTGCGTTTGCTTTTTATCATGAAATAAAAGACTGAAATTTACTCGTACATTAATTCATTCTTCTTTAACCACCAGAGTTTTTTCTGGTATATATTAAGAATTTTTATAATCCGTTGCTATTTTTTCTGATCAATAAAAGCGATGAATACTTCTAAGCTTCTCAATGCTGAATAACACATAACTTTTAAGGATGCACTTTCATTTCTTGTTTCTTGTTCAATTGTAAATTTCTTATTTTGCAGTATAAAAACATAGTGTTTGTGTAAGACACATGAATGCTTTTAGCGAAATTTATGGACAGTTTTAATTTTTGTTCAACTTCTATTATTTTGCTGAAAGAAATATATTTACATCTGGAAATCAAAAGCTTCAAGCGTTTTGAGAATATACAGTAGTTTTAAAAATTGAGGACAATTATGAATATGGAATCAGCAAAATGTTTATATGTTGAAATTTATTGAAATTTTAAAAACATATCAGTCAGTAGTTCACAAATCAAGAATGAATTGGATAAAATAGCTTATTTTATGTCTTTGTGGTTGTTTCAAGTTCAAGCATAAAAAAACACTCAGTATCTGAACTCAGTGCAAGATCATCTTAAATACAGGAAGATTCAGAAAAAAGTAAACATTTTTATGATGCTCTAAAGCAGCGGTGTCCAACCCAAATGACCCTGCAGGCCACTTCGGAAAAACATTGTAATCTCGAAGGCCGCACATAAAAATATGTAACTTTATATCAGATTTGGAAACAAAAAAAAATATTGGAGTGAAAATTTAAACCAGAATGAATTATTATTACTGTTTTCATTATTTTTCATGTATACAGACATAGATAATACAATAATGTTTACATAATATAAAAATGCAATGATCAAATAATGTTTAAAATATTACAGTGTCCATTTTCTTGAAAACTATGGTGTTCCTTTTGAATTGATCTTTCTATACTTATTATTGAAATTTGATTGTGCTGTCATTCACAAACGATAATGTATACATCGCCCTGATCTTAAACATCCTGAATATTTTTTTTTAAACTTTAAAAAACAAATCTGACTACCTCTTGCTTTTTTGGGCACTACAAAAAGAAAAGAAGGAGGAGGAGAAATGAAAGTCGCACACACAGAGAATCGTGTACCATCTATAGTAAAGGATATGCATTGAGCAATTCGGAGTTTATTAAAAAAGTAATTAATTACAGTAAAATCAAATGTAACTGCTTAGTAAAAGATATAAATCTATTTTAATCTGAAGGACATTTCTATTATCAAAAAGGATATTTCTAAAAACAAGAATAGGTAATAGGCAAACATATTGTAGATTTATATACCCTGCTGGCCACCGTAAATGCAACACAAAGAAAGACAAGAGATCGCACAACAAAATTTATTTTGTAGATAACATGTTGTGACCAAGTATTAAATTATTAAATTTATTGATTTCTGTGAAGTGTGGTTCCTGCCAGAATTAGTCGTTGTTGTTAGAGATCACCGCTGCCACATGCCTTGGCATTGATTCAAAAAGACTTTGGATGTGTTCTTGGATACAGCAGATCAAGTAGCTTCCACACATTGCCAAAGTTGATCTGGTGTGCCAGCTGGGAGTGTAACCTGGTTCAGTTGTTAAGCAACCATGGACCACATGTTTTCTATCGGCGAAAGATCCCAAGAGCGAGCCGGCCAAGGAAGCAATTCAATCTGGTGATTGACGAAGAACCTTTGGACAATACGTGCCACGTGTGGTCGAGCATTATCCTGTTGAAATATGGCTGTGGCTAAGTCCTGAAGGTAAGGAAGGACAACTGGCCCCAACACCACGGAGATGTAGCGCTAGCTGTTTAAAGTATCGATAATGCGTACTAGAAGAGTGCGAGAGTCATATCCAGTACCACCCCATACCATATGTCCCGGTGCAGGACCAGTGTGGCGGTGCATAACGCAGCCTTTCAGCATCCTCTCTCCAAGGTGTCTCCAGACTCGAATCCGACCATCGTGGTGTTGCAGACAGATGCGTGACTCGTCAGTAAAGACAACTTCATTCCATTCTGCTACCCACATCCTTCTTTCATCGCACCATTGGCTGCGGAGACGTCTGTGGTTCTGCGTCAAGGGTAGACCAAGCAATGGACGTCTTGCGGACAGACCACTCTGCTGTAAACGTCGTCGAAAGGTACGCACAGACACTGAATGATGCGTTACGGACTCAATGTTTTGTGCTATGGTTCGTGATGTGACTGAGCAATCCGTCACTGCCATGCGCACAATTTGCCTGTCGTCGCGTGAAGTGGTGCACTGAGTTGGATGCGATCGACAACGTCGGTCCGTCGTACCCTCCTGCATCCAACGGTCACATATCCGCATTACAGTTGTTTGGTTTCGTCCAACACGACTACCGATTTCCCTGAAAGATAATCCATAATCTAGGTAGGCCACTATCCTTCCTCTTTTGAACTCAGATGATCAAAAGCTGATTACTGTTTCCTACGAGACATAACTGATCGTTTTTTGAAAAATCCACGAGAAAAACACAATTACCGAACTTGAAATCGTCGAAATTTCCAAGCTTTAAACAGCGCTTTGAGGTGGCGCCACAGGCGCGCGTGATGTGTGTCTGCCCTAAAATTCTAATCATTTGCGTATCTCACCTCCGCTAATACATGTTGTAAATTTCATCTTATTTGCATGCTTCCTTTATGGTGTTGCATTTACGGTGACCAGCAGTGTATATATAAAACTTCCCCCTCAAATAAATTTCAAAATGAAAAAAAAAAAAAAAACTTTAAAAACCTGGTATTTAAAATTTTTTAAAAAGAGTCGGTGGGCCACATGCAGCCCGAGGGGCGCGTGTTGGACAGCCCTGCCCTAAAGCAATAACAGTCAAAGAAACGTACCTCCTCAAGCCCTCTGTATCTATCTGGCACCTTGCCAGATCTTCCCCTGTCTGTTTGACCTCTTGTCAGACTTATCATATATGCTTTTTTTCTTGTCTGACCTATCATATGTGCTTGACCTCTTGCCAGGTGCTGGGATTAGATCCTTACATGTGCCTTGTTCCAATGAAGTATGAGAGAACTCCCAGTATTACTGCTCTAATTAAAAATAATAGATGAAGAACGTTGTAGGAAGTGCAGAGTATGTTAAAAGGATGGAACCGATTTATATATATATAAATCATATTTTTGAAACAACTGCGTATTTTACAAAAAGTGATACATAAATATGAATATATATATTCCAAGCTTTTTTTTTTCAATAAGGATCAACAGCACATTCAAGATCTTTGTGATTGAAATTAAAACATGGGGGCAATGGCAGAGAAGAGTTTGTGAGTATTAAAATATGCACGGATATTTTTCGAGATTATTTAGGTGGAATATGCATTAGGAAATCGCTACTGAAAAGAAGCATCAACCAACAAGAGCATCCTGCAAGGGTATCATCAATTAAAAAAAACAAAACAGTATCCTGCCAAGCGTTTTAAAAGAAGCAGTGGTCCACGGAAGTCTACAAGAGCTGACGCATGTGAACTTGGAATGCCCCAGATAATGGTATGAATAATTTTAGAAATAAATTAAATTTCAATACACATATTATTTGGAATTAACATAAAAAAAACAACAAGGGACAAATAAGCATTTGTGAAACATTACAAACCATTGATAGAGTGATGCTACAAAATATATGGACTAAACTGGATTGGACGTATGGGGTGTGCCGTGTAATACATTAAACATTTGTAACGGAAAAAAAAACTTTATATATTTCCCTTACCATGCATGTTTCACATACAGTAATATGTGTAGTAGTTTCGATAATATGACTTTTTTAAAATGGGTCTATCATTTGTATCCACCCTGTATTGCAGGGTGTCTGGGTACAGTATACATATCAGAGTGGATATCTAAAACAATACTTGTCCACTCATACACTAAATTCCTGAAGTATTATATTTTTTAAGAACATACTAGAAATAATGATGAGTTTCTGTCCCGTAAATAATTTTCTTGATTCACATTGTAAATTAAGCTTGGGCTCATCAATAAAGCTTATAAGACTCCATTTATTTACGTCAAACTAACAAGCGTACTTGTACAATAAGACCTTTAATTTCACTAGCGTGGTGTGAGGGATACGCGGAATACTAGACGCATGCAATACTCTCTTTAGAGAGACTTTCGCACATAATTTCAATATGTTTATTAGTTTTATCAATTATAAGTATGAAACGCATTGAAATGAAAAAACAAAGGTTTTAAATACCTAATTATGTTATAAAAATTCTAAAACATTTAAAACTAAGTAAAAATTAAAAATGTTTATTTTAAGTAAATAAAGAATCATGAAATATTGCTTACTCTTTGAGAAAAAAAATTATTTAAAAGTTCTAAACTCCGAATACATTTAAACATTCTTTCTAGAATGATAAGCATCAAAGACGAAACTTCTTTGAAAGCGAAAATTGTGTGTGTGTTACTCGTAAAGAAATATGAAATAATCCACCAGCTGTTACCAAAACAAATTTTCTTTTGAATTAAGGTACTCATGCGAAAACGAGCATCCTTCCTTATTATTAGAATATATTTGCCTCACAAAACCTATCTTATAATCATTGTATTTTATTTATTTATTCGTTCTCAGAGCTAAGTTAATAACATGTACAGCTGAAGTAAATATTCTGTATTAATTTTCGATGCAAAAGTTATCAAGGCTGTAGACGTTTTTGCATCGATTGTGATTATTATTCAAAATATTTGCTGATGCAAATTTTACTGTAAGAATTATTCAGTAAATATTTACTTGTGTGCTATTGCTTTGAGAAAAGGAAAATATATTTTTTCCCTAATGTGATATTCAACTAAATTATTTCTTGAAGTTCATAAACACTAATGTAAAATTTCAAAGCAGTTTTTATTCAGTTATTTATTTTTACACTTTGAACAATGCTTTCTGTCCAAAGTATAATGCATTTACAAAGAACTAAAATTACAACTTACAATATAACTAAAAATTACAATATGATTTAAAATAAAAAAAAATATCTCAAAGTTCAAATTACGATTATTGCATTTTACTTAACAATTTATATGAGATCGTAGGGGTCTGATTGACATGATAGGAAAATTAGGATCGGATATTGATTATTTAAAAAAGTGCAATTGGCGACCCAATTTTGAATAAGAATGTTCATCGCTCCCCCCTCCACTATAATGCTAATATAATGAACACTATAATAATGTGTACTTTGACGCTAGGCTTAACAATACGACTTTAATTATATACTGTACAAATTATTAATATAAGTATTAATTTATATAAGTTACTTTAAAGTAGTAAATATTTTAAGTGGCTTTTAAGTAAAAGGATAAGTATAATACTTTTCATGGTTCAGAATGCATTTTTTTGCTTCATGTCTGTAAATTAATAATTTTTTTTAAATAATCCTTCATTTTTGACTTTTGGATATGCTCGCGTCCCCATGCAGGGTTATTAAATTCTCCTTGGGCCACACCCTACAGTTTGAGAAACGCTGTTGGAAAGTAAGATAAATAGTGTTGGTGGTTAGGTGACTGGGCATCCTTGTCAAGGGTAGTCCGTATCATTTTATCATAACTCAAAATTACGATGTTCGTCTCTAAATGGCATCGTGTTGCATTCATTGTGACGTTAATTAGCAATTAATTGAATATCTTTTTATATGAAATTTCTGTAGTCAATTTTTCTTCACTTCCAGCGGTTCATGAGTTCAAGGCACTAAATGACGAAAGCATGTCGTATTATCTGCTCACGTGGTATAATGGGGGTATTACATCTAATGTGATGATTTACACTTGAATCCGAATTACAGTTTCAAAGTTTGTAGTTTCAGATTGAAGTGAGTTCATAACTGTAATTATAAGCATCGTCTTTTTATTTAGGTATATTATCTATAGTCAATATAACAACATGTAAAGAGTATTGTAAAACATTTAATTCTTCCTAATTGTTATAAAAATGAGCCTCGTAAGAAAAAAGAATGTTCAAAAAACGAATGTATTAATTTTCACCAAAAAGGATAGAGAAAATTGAAGAAACTATAAAAAGAATGACATTGTTTATAGAGTAGTTTCTTAGGGTCCGAGTTAAATATGTAATTTGATCAGTGGTCAAGGGAACTAGAGTCTCGTTGACCAACTATCAATGTCGTCAATAGAAGCCTTTACTACTCTTAAGACATGTACCTTGTTATTGATTGGGCTGGATTCTTTGTTGATAACTCATGATGAGATGAGATGCTCTTCCTCGTGATTTCCCTCGAGTCTCCTCCAAAGGAAGCATCAACCAATGCTTACGGAATTTTCTTCATAAGGTGAATCTAATAGGCCTGCTTTTGCAGGTTTAAACTTTTCCATTAAGGGGAATTAGGTGGAAAGAAATATTAATAAGAGGGATTTTAAAAGCTTTACTGGTAAAATAAATTCTCTTGAACTTTTAAGTTGAAAAAATGTTTTATTTAATAACGCATGGATAATTTAAACAGGGATAGAATATGATAAAACTTTTTATCTTGAAATTAAAGAAATTAGCTTATTCGATCTTAAATTGGTAAGTGGTTTGAGCAACTGAACTGTTTTTTTTATTTTATAAAAAGTTTTTAGAGCCAAAATAAATGACTTGTAACGATATTCATTCATTTGAAATCATTTAGTAAAAGTTCTTCCTTCTTTGTATGGTTATTTTGATAAGAAATGTGAAATATTTGAATTCATTCAAAGGGGTTATGCTTTGCGACTCAAGAAATATTTGTAACGTAAAGTCAAAATACATCACATCACTAATTGTATAAATAAACTATTCTCATAATTTCTCAATATTTTTTATCATTCTTATTAGTTCTGGGTTTTAAGTACTCTAAATATTTAATATGTGTTCAAATTACTTATCAAAATAATAATTCTCAATGTTATTTTGTTACCGGTGTTTTTATAATTCTTGTTATTTGCTTTGATTTCAATATTAAATTATACATGCCATATTTCATTAAAAATATTTGAACCTATAAAATTCTGGTAAATGAACCGTATTACTACATAAGGAGATGAAATCATTGTGACTTGATTAAGCATCAAATTTGGATTTATAAGATCATTTACAAATTTATAAAAAACAGTCACAAATATCTCAGAATTTCTTTTATATCACAAATATTTGTACTTACATAAAAAATTAGTTTCTAAATGAGAAGTACACCATGTATTTTCCATGTAAATTTTAAATGAAGAAACAAATATATATATACAAAATAAATGTATCGTTATATTTTTGTAAATAAAAGTAATATTTTTTCAATTAAGTTGAATTAGAATTTCCAGCAAATGTATTTACTTTTATGCATCTCGTTATATACAATAGCAAACTAGGGGCTTCAAAAATAGCTTTAAATAAAAAAAATAATAATGTATCATAATTAAAATAGAAAAAAGAACCAGAGTATTCCTCAGAGAAATCTTCATAAAGTAAATGCTTTAAACAGAAATGTTTACTCACATTAGAAAGATAAAATATTATGCAGGCTATTATTTTTACGACCTTTACTATCTCAATTGATAATTAAGGATATTTGAGGAATCTAAATATTGATGGTAATTATTTTATTGCAAAAAACTTTTATCGTTACTCTGTTGTTAGTTTCCATGTAATGTGTACAGCTAATTAATTATAAAAATATCCTTAATAAACAAATTAATAACATTGTTTCCTAAGTATGCAAATGAAAAAAACAAAAACAAACAAAAAAAGCGACTAATTTTTTTATTATTTTGAAAATATTAAGAACTAAACTTCTCTGATGCCCATAATTTAACACAAATTTCTTTGGATACAAAGTAAGTTTCCTCACTGAGAAACACAGTTTCTTTCATTTTAATTCCCTCTATTCATTTCTCAGATGATAAGTTCACAAAAGTTCATAATTTTGCATGTATTGTAGCATCACCGGATCATAGAAGGTCATTGGCTACCCCTCTTTTCATTTATGACACGCAAAGGCGAACATAATCACCAGATGATTATTTTTTTCTTTCAAAGTGATGTACGTATTCTTCTCTCACACCCTGAGGCAAAACAGATGTAGAGTCGTTTCTTGGACTGTTGGTTCTTACCCCTCTGTTTATCTTGTTGATTCTTGTTGGTTGTTCTATTTCTTCTCCGCCAAACAGAGGCGAGTAGATTCACCTGATAGCTTTTTCTTTACAGCGATCTATGGAAGAGGCACATCTGTTTCAGCAGTTGTCCATTCTTTCAATCCCTTTGTGTGTAAATCATGTATGGAAAAAGGTTTCGGTTATTGTAAGGAAGGAATGTCAATGATAGTATTCTCAGGGTGGAAGTGACAGATCGAATTATATAACCTTCATAAGATTTACGATGTACGCCGACCAAAAGATCTTAGTACAGACTTTTGTTCTGGATGAACCAATGGTGATTGTGACCAAGATAGAGGTTGTCGGGTGCAGATCATTGTTCTTTCCGAACAAAAAATGTATGGGAAAAAAGAGAGGACCTCCCATGGGTTTCAAAGAGACAGATTGGAAGGAGACCGTGGACATTGGTGATACCAGCGAAAAGGGCTGCTGGGCAGCCGAATCAGTAATAAATATATGAGAGATCGATGAGAGGAAAAACCTGCGAAAGGCTGTTAAGCAGCGGTAAGACCAACGGCAGGCGACAAACGAGTTCAGCTATAGGAGTAAATGCTGCTGGGCAACGGGCCAAAAGATCTGGAAGATCAGTGCTTTCCGATCGGATTTAAATATTTTCCAGCGAAAGGCTGCTAGACAGCGAACGATTGATATCGGCGAGTTCCATGATACTAGAAATCTCATCTAAAGTTGTGAGAGATATACTAGAAATTTTTCACTATTCGGTGGATCGTGGACATTACGATATCCAGTTACAGACGTTTAAGAACGAGCCCAACAGACGGCGATAACCAATACGTTATGTGCAAATGATATATCTTATATATATACACTCATGGACAAAAAAATTAGCGCACCAAGAAATAATTGCTAGCTCGTAATAAAACTCGGCATGAAGGTACAGGTTGGGGAGATATGCAAAAGAATAGAAATGCAGGATGCTTGTGCATTATGTATAGCCGGTAGAGGGAGTTTAACGTCGTTCTCTGTGGAGTATAAAAAAAGGTAAAGCTGAGGTAAACATGCCATTATGCCGTTTTTCGAAGACAATATGAGCAGCTGTCGCAGTTTGAGAGGCAGAGAATCATCGGCATGATGGAAGCTGCGTGGTCAGCTAGGCGAGCAGCTCGTCAATTAGGCCGCTCTGATTGTGTTGTGAGGATGTGTTGGAACCAGTGGACCCGAGAGATGTCATTTACACGAAGACCAGGCTCAGGACCCCTTCGACAGACAAGTCGTCCGAAAGACCACCACATCGTAAGAAATGCACGCGCACAGCTAACTGCTTCACCGGCCGACATCGAGGCACAGGTAGGACTTTCACTAGGGGCCATGTGTCTTTTCGAACCATACGCAGGCGCCCTGCTGAAGAACATTTGGGATCTCGGCACCCATTACGGGTGCTGCCCTTGACGCCCACCGATCTATGCCTTCTTTTAGAGTGGTGCCATGCATGAGAAAACTGGACTGAAGCGGAATGGAGCCAGGTCGTCTTTAGCGACGAATCCAGATTCAATTTCAGCTGTGATAACAATCGTGTTCGTGTGTGAAGACCACGTGTTGAACGCTTCATTCTTGCCTTAGCTCCCTTAGTTGTTGTGATGGTAGGAGGGAGGGTGCTATTGCCTACAATACAGGGTCACCGATAGTATTGATCCGTGGCCCCAAGACAGCCGAGCCGTATGTCCATGACATCCTGCAACCACATGTGTTGCAACTCATGCAACGGCTCCCAGGAGCCATTTTTCAACCAGACAATACTCGGTTTCCCACGGCAAGGGTGTCACAAGACTGTCTCTCCACTGCTAATATCCTTCCTTGGCCTGCCCGATCCTCAGATTTGTCTCTAATCGAACATATCTGGGATCATGTGGGACGGCGAGTTCGGCATCCCACGAGTTTGAACAAACTAGAGGCCAGGTTACAGAAAATATGGAGCGAAATGTATCAATACATCATATAGAACTTGTATGCCTCAATGCCGGATTGTATCGCATCGTGCATTCGCGCTATATAGAGGGGGTTCAAACGGGCATTAAATCCTCCGTTCTTTTGCCTTTTCCTCTGAAATAAATTATCCTTTTTCTTTGATTTTCTGATCATTTACTTATATCAAAGTAGTAATTACGTATGTAAAATTTCGTTTCATTTTGACGGCTCCTTCTTGGTGCGCTTATTTTTTCTCCTTGAGTGTATGTCTAATAAACCGTTAGTAAATTGTGAGTTAACTTTTTTTAAATGAAAGGTAATTTTTTAATCAAGCTGTGTGATCTCTCTCACTTTTCAGGAATTTAGTAAACTTGAGGGTCGCAACATTATAGTATAAATGACCATGGAATTTAATTATAAATTTAAATTACTGATAATTTACGCATAAGTAACTGTTTTGAACCCAATTTGGAGAGGGGAGGGGTGGTCAATAATTTTTTTTCAAACTTTAAGGCATTTAATTATAATCAATTTAACAAAATGTAAATTGTTTCAAGTTAAAGAAATACAAAATTAATCGTTAAGTTGTTCAATTTCATGATTTTAGTTAATTAGGGGCAATTATATATATATATATATACACTTATGTAATATAAGGCATTAAGAATTAATAAAATCATAACTAAGTTGAAATTGGTACTTTACCCATTATTGGAGTATTTTTGAAATAATCTCGCGAAAGAGATATTTGGCTACCAGCCTTATGTCATAATGTCATAATGTTATTGCCTCAACTTGGTTAAATTTCACAACTATTTGGCGGAAAAATCCATAGCTTTTCGATACCTTATCAGTTAAAAAAAACCTTCAACGCATGAAGAAAGTATTTTATGGAAAACAATGATTGGTTCAGAATGAGATATATAAAGGGAAAATACAGTCCATATGTAAAAAGATTATCGTGTATTAACTATTTCAGAAAAAAATATTTTAAGACAATTTTTAAACAAAAATCAAAAAAGCATTTTTATCCAATACAATAAGTTTTTATAAAAAGAAAGGAACAGAGTAAGTTACTGTTTATATACACTTTAAACATATTTACTTGTAAAATATTTTATGATTGTGTTTTATCGCTATTGTGTACTTTTTTTTCAATAGAATAAAAAATTTCCAAAATACAGTAGTTTTAAATAAATATATAGAAAAGTTTTGATACATTTTTAAAAAAAATAATGGGCTTTATCTTCTTATATTTTATTTGGATCGCAAAAAAAGGGGGGGAGGGGAACAAGCTTGTAATTCTAATTTTCTATTTTAAAATTTGTATACATAAGTTAATAATATATTAGAAAAAACAACAATTAAGTATTTCTTTAAGAATATTAAAATATATTTTTCTGCTAGTTTTTCTAGAAGTAAAACACTTGCATAGATTTGATTTATTTCAAAAGTAAAATAAAATACTTTTTATAAAATTGACTTTTAGATATGATAATTTATTAACAACCAATTATTATTCTATTTTTAATGAGGTTTACATTATAGGGTGAACCGTAACTATACGAAGAAAAAAAAATATTATTAATATGTATTTACTTATGCGCAAAAGAGTTTCTTTGGTATGGAAAATAATTTTAAAATTCAATATTGCTACAAAGGAATAAATTTGCAAAAAAAAAAAAAAAAAAATGTGGGGGGGGTTTAATTTGACAATTTTATTTTCAAAATATAATTAATTTTCTCTAATATAAATAACCAAAAAAGGTGATTTTTGATAAACGAACACAATGTATTGTGAGTAATACAATGTTCAAAACTCGACTTTATCTTTCCCCGCATCGTCGAATCAGTCCGAGTCAAACTTTTTTCCGGTATTCTGCTTTATCGCACACTGCAGTTTTTTTTGACGATAGGCTTTATTAACTCTGAAGAAGCGTTTAATGTAACTGAAGTTTTTTTTTTTCTTGTAAATATTTAGCAGGTGTCCTTTCTACACAATAAATTTCAAAAAGTACTAAAAAACATGCTTTTCTTTAATAAAAATTACTTTGACTTTTTATCATAGAAAAATATGAACACTTAACCCGGCACTTCTCGTGCAGGGTATGCCATAATATCACCATATGACTTTTTTCATGACTTCATCTAAACCTTTTTTGGATAATGAATAGTTTCTCGAGTAGCTGACTTTAAGGTCATATCCTTTGAGGAGCTTTAGCTCGTAGATGAATTCTAAATTGATATTTTTGGATACCGCCTCTTCGGGTATGTCATATCCTGCGCATAAACCCCGTTTCAGTTCTAAATGCATCAGTACGCCTTAAAATATTTCTTATGCTATGGCGTATTATTGTAGTTATGATGAATGTGATATTTAAGTAATTTATTAGATATAGTATTTGATAGAGATATAGTACAACAGTATTTTTGGATGAGGAAAGTCTCTGCGGGGATCATGAGGAAGAATCGAATGATGAAGAGTATAATAGCAAATATATATAATTCCCCTACTAAAATCTATCCACATAATTTAACTAAGGGAGCAATTACCGTCCATGATAAAATGACCACGCCATATTCGATAACTGGAAAATGTAATAGTTAGCCTATGACAACATTTTTTGAGTTGTTGAACGTTGCGATAATAAATGCGCAAATTATTTTGTTAAGTAGTCAGAAACCACCTACTAAACATCGAACCAGACACTTATTTCTGAAGTGTTTATGATTTCGACTTACAACAGAATGTAAAGATTGTAGAAACCAGCAAGCAATTCTTCTACGAAATTTTAAAAAAAATTGAGGTCCAGTGAAAACATTGCCCTTTTTTGAGACGAACACTAAAGGAGTGTATAAACTATGTACTGAATAACTTACTAAAAAGAACAGAAACAAGTAAATTTAGGTGTAAAAAGTGTAATAAACATATTGTATTTCCTACTTTTCTTCCTTTTTCCCCTTCTTATACAAATTTTACGGTAAAAACAGAATGTAATCACCCTTGGGTATGACATACCCTGCACGTGAAATTCCGTTCGTTTTTTCTCACGTGAAGAATGTCGGATTAAAATTCCTTCTCCTTGAAGCAGTATTTTACATAAATATTTTTCAAATTTTATTTTCTCCTTCATCTTTATACAAGGGAACATCTTTTCCACATAGGTAGTTTTTGAAATTCTGAAAAAAAATTTTCTATACTAACTATTACATAATTTATAATAGCAAATATCTTATTTGACATATTTATCATGTAAATAGTCTTATATGAAAGCAATGTTTCCTATTTCTTAAGACATTAAATTAATTTTAAGTGAAGAACATGAGTCAAAATATAACACACAGCACTCTTCACAGCGTCGTATAACATTTCAAACTTTAGTCACAAAGATAAAAAATAAGATCAAGACAGAATTCCAATCACCCCGTTGGTCAAGATCACATTTTTCACAAAAGTGAAGAATCCACCAATTCCCCTCGTTTCGTAAACTTATATCCCTAGGTAACAATTCTAACCACAGACAAATAGTTACCTATTCCGATGATCGGGATAAAGAAAGTGTCAAATTACAAGTTCCGTTGGAAAACTTTGACACCTCATTTTTTTACAGTAAATTTCCCAAGTGGAAAGATTCTGCTTCCTTAGAGAGAGAAAGATTTTTTAGTCTTCAGAAAGAACCCTCTTCGAGTTTGAGAGTGATGGATGACACAGAAACATCGATTTTTATGTTCTGGAAATTACAAGACGACTTTCTTTGCTGAATTCTTCAGACTTCTATGGAAAGCATGTTATATGGGATATTCTATATTCATATTTTCTTATGCAGTAATGCAAAACATAATCATGTGTTAAATATGTTGGATTCAGTCTGTTAAATACAACATAAGTTTAGCGTATAAGGTTTAATTTAAGAGAATTAGAGAATAAGAATCAAATTTGATAAGTGTACATTTTCTTGTCTGCTGTTCAACTCGGTTGATTTGTCTTATGAAATTTTAAAAGAAAATCTATATTATAAAAACTATTACACAGATTCATCGCCAAATTACAATAAGTTCAAACAAGAAAAGAAACTTTTTAATCAATTCAATTTTAAATGAAATTGTCACGACACATTAAATACATTACAGGGTAAGCACAAATGATGAACTTGACTTTAAAAAAAATCATATTTTTCAAACTACTGCATATATTACGATAAGTGATACCCGAATGTAAAGAGAAATATACCATTTATTTCCCACCAATGATCAACAGAACTTTCAAGATCGCTGTGATTGAAATCCAAACAGGTTGACAATAACAGAAAATAAGAGGTTTTGCTTGATAGAGTATGAACAGGTTTTTTCAATTATTTTAGTGCCACGTGCCTTTAGAGATCGCCACGAAGAAGAAACACCATCCAACAAGAGTATTATGTGATGGGAACAATCTAAGGAAACACATTACTTGTGTAAAAGAAAAGCAGCGTCCAGCCAAGCGGCTCGGAAGAAGCAGTGTAGAGAGTGAGACAGAGTTTTCTTCGAAGTCGATGGAAGTGTACCAGAGTTGCCACCTGTGAACTCAGAATATCCCAGAAAATGGCGAGGAAAACATTACGAAAGAAAATTAAATTTTAAGCCTTATCATTTGTAATTGACACAAGGAATATCAGAGGACGGCAAATACGCTTTTGTGCAGCATTAAGAAACATTCATACAGGGATGATACTAAATATAAAGAACGAACTGGACGTACACCATATAACAAGAGGGTCACATGTCAAACATTCGTAATGGAAAAAAACTTGGAATATTTCTCTTTAAATTCATATATCACTCACTCACTTAGTGTAAGGTGTGCAGTAGTTTTGATAATATGATTTTTTAAAATCCTGTCCATCATTTACACTCACCCTGTATCTTTTAGTTAATATTTCAATTGAGTTTTTTTCCTATAATATCTTATACAGAAACAATTGAATATATAAAACGGTTTTAACCGGGAATAAGTTATAAGCAATTTCATAGAGCACATAGAAATTTTGGTAACAAGAAAGACTTATGTGTTACTCTGTTTATCACATTTTCTGATTTAGAATCTCACATACATTCTTCTTAGATATAATTTAAAGATTTCTGGATTACTGTATGTCACATTTAAGTGTTATTGTAAGTAAATAAATATTTACTTTTTAGGAATAACATGGATTAAGGATGTAGAGTTATTTTTATCCTTTTTAAATTAAAATTTAGGATTTCGAGACCAAAATGCAATAGAATATAAAGGAAGTTAAAAGAATTTCCATTTGTATTTCCTATGAACTTTAACATTGAAATCGAATTTAATTTTATTTACTCCAATGATACTTTAATCCACCCAAACTGATTAAAATCCTTCAAACTGTGTTAATACGCAAAGCTATATATGTAGAATTTATATAATAATATAAATCTAACATAAGTTATACGAAAAAAAATATTTCAAAAACAAAATTAGCTGCAAAATAACAACTTTTATTTCTTTCAAGCGTAAGTCTGAAAGTTACAAAACTATCCAATGATTGTAAAACGGTATGTTATGCAATGGTAAAAGGTAAGTTAAATTAATATTACCCTAATGTAATATATGGAATCTCTGATGATCAATCTGGGTCAAGTTATGAGGAAAACATCTTATAACTGATACTTTAACCTCCGTGTAATTTGTTACCTTTGAGCTGAAATTCTAATTTATACATTACAGCAGCATTTCTCAAACTGTGGGGCGCGCCCTCCTAGGGGGTATGATAACTCTACGAGGGGGCGCGAGCCTATTGAAAAGTAGAAAACAAAAGACTATTTAAAGAAATTATTAATTTTCTGAAAGTAAACAAACAAAATACATTCTGACATAATAAAGAATAAAATACACATTTACACCGATATACACTTATAAATGTGTCAGTACAGTACAATGTACTTTATAATTAATTTAACAATACTAAGTTAAGAACAAGTTTGATAACTATCAGTGACCCTATGGGATTGTGCATTAACCCACACACACACAACTTATCGTGATAATTACTCCCAAAACTGCGATTAAAGGTTATGCGATTCGCTTCTTAATGACATTATTTTCCATGTAGATGCACGTATGAGATGTTTTCTTTCTTTTTATTTTTGAAGGGGGGCGGGGGAAGGGGAAGAAAAGGAATAAAAAAAAAATCCTCTGAAATAAGTAAATCCTTTGCAAACAATTGGATTAGTTTTATGGATAGCACACAGTGATAGCAGGATAGAAAAGATCATACTTTGGAAATACGTATATATACGTCCAGAAAATTAAAGCTTTGGCCGAGCGAGACGTTTATATACGGTGGTAGCACTTAAGAGTTCAAAGTCGTATTGTAACTTTAGCGTCAAAGTATTGTATTATTGCAATCAACACATTGTTTTGTATGGAGGGGGGCGCGAGATGAAAATTAGGATTGAATATTGGGTCGCGAATATTGAAAGTTTGCGACTTCTATTCAGCACAGAAGGGTTTTAGACCAAAACTGAACAGAAAAATTGCCTTCATGGACACATGACCGAAACTTAACAAGGAAATTTGCACTCGTATAATATAAGGTATCTGACTACCCTAAAATCATGATTTTTTTAAAAAAAAGGATATTTTTTGTTATCAATTTATGTTTTAGGTCATCTTATTAGCTTTATAAAAATACCAAGTTTTTATTTTCCATTCACTAGAACAAAAATTGCAAGTGTTTTGGCAAAATCAGATGCCATAACTTTGCATAAAATGTCAAGCCTTAAAATGCGTATTACTCGAAATGTGTTTTTCAAAAAGTTTAAACGGGAACAACGATTGCTCAAAAAGTTTTTAAAATAATTTTTCTGAAATTTTGTGTGTATGTTTTGTATAACAGTAGAAGTGTTTTAACTTTCAGATTTATCGATCACTGTTTTATTACAAAGTTTACAGTTCTTTATGTGAATATAATTAATGTTTTTTAAAACAATTTCATATAATAACTAAGATAAAATGCTCTACTTTTCATAAAAATTAAAATATCTCTTATCCTGAAGGTCATTTCATAAAGGAATAGCAAAGAAATACATCAAAATTTAAAAATTGAGAATATGTTAATTTATTATTTGTACAGGGAGGGCCCCGTTTATGTAATTTTTTGTCAAATTTTACCCATTATAATAGAAATAATTTATTTTTCTCTTCTTAATTTTAGCCTTTTTTTCTTAAAATGTACTAAATAAATCTAAAAACAACAACAAATAATGTCCATATTTCCATATTTTTCAAAAAAAAAAAAGATGTCACAGGTAGTCGGATACCTTAATACTGGCCGTTACTTGGTATTCTTGCATAACAAGTATATAATTATACAAGTATATTAGAATGAAAGCAGTTATTTTAATCTGATATTTTTTTTAAAAAAAATAAAACCAAATTTACATTATATAAGTAGTGACCATTTTTATACCTTTATACTAATTTTACGACATATTTAACACTTATTTAACATCTGTCACTTTTGCACGAGATATTTAAGAGCAAGAGAATGAGAAATTTACATAACAGTGAAACAGTACAAGATTGATTATTGTCAAGTATGGTCGAGTGAGGGAATATTAACTTCACACTATTCAGCTACTCGAGGGCTTTTGGTGAGGGACATCGCAATTTTAAACCATGGCCAAGTGAAAAGGACAACACCTGAAGGTACAGTCGAACATGAATACACATGCAGCATAGTATTGCACAAGTATTGGATAGATATAAAAAACACGGTAGTGTAGGCTCAAATTTTTAGTAATGCTATTGCATTATATTCATCAATCTAATCCCTATTTACTCGTAATCTTAAAAATAGGAAATCATACTTCTTGATTACTCGTAAATGTAAATTAATGTTGGATATTTGTAAAATGGCGTTTTTGTACTTTATAATACAGATTTTTTTATTGTTTTGAATTCCGAAAAAAAACACGCGTATAAAATTTAACGTGTAAATGTTTGATATAAAACTATACAGATTTTTTATTAAAGCAATACTGAATATATTTGAATCAAATTTTGATGCATGCAAAAAACATTTCTTTAAAATGTCCAGTTTCTAGGTGATGTTTGTTTCAAGATGTACTGTTTTAAAACATTTTCTTATTCTTGAGGTTAGAAAATAGTTATCGGTTAGCACAGGCAGTCAATGGAGTTTATTTGTCACACCTACTGGTTTTACAAACTAGATGAAACGTAAAGAAAATGATTGTAATTTTACGTTACAATTAGAGATTTTTTAGTATTTGGGCTAACAAAGATTATTATCTCCTGATTTTAAGATTATGCGTAAAATTTCGTATGCTTTTGGAAGTAATTTAGGTTGCATAAAGTTACAATTAAAATGTACACTTAAATTCAAACGAACTCTTCGATCTAACTTATTTCTCTTTTTTAATAATGAATTAAAATGATTTAATGATTTGAAAAGATAATAATTTTTTCAACATAATAACACTAAAAAACCTTCAAAGAATTATAACTACAAATTAAGTATTGTCATCAGAAATTTCCTCTTCAGACATATATAATCCATCATTCAATTCCTTTTAAATACTTCACAAAATTTCCGACAGGGAATGGTCACTCCAAATTTAGCGGCAGAATAATGTGTACCTTCCTTTCCCAAAATCCCAAATGCATCTTTCATGTCCCCGTTGTCTATTCGAATCCAAAATCGACTCGTTAATCGGTGGAATGTTTACTGATAGTAATATATTTCACTCCTGTACCCCAAGGAATTCCTCCAAACCTGTATCTGTGATCGAAAGTTAAAGGACAGTCCTGTAATTTATGCTGATATAAGGCACTAGAACGTTAAGAATTGGAAAGTACATCAGGAATTGTACTTGTATGATAGCGGATCTTCGTGTATAAAATGAATCATCGAACTATAGAAGTTTAACTTGATTTATATAGACATTTTGTTGATCTTTGTGCGAAACACTAAGAGTTTGCGTTGAAATTTCGTGTCATTCTATTGAAATTCAAAGTGGAAACTATTGCTGTATTGTTTGTCTTACGGGTAAATGAATATATTATTAAAAATAACGTTAAGAATAGAATAATGTTTGCAGATTTATTTTATTTCATAAAACAATCAATATATCTTGAATTTTTTTCTTAATGTATGTAACTATTTTATATGTGATAAGAGATATTTATTTAGACTTATTTTCATAATTGCAATCATTGGTACATAATGCAGACAATATTTTTAGAAATTGTTTTGCCTATCTTTTGGTAGTATTACAGCAAAAAAAATTAGTTTAAAGTACACTCAACTCTGTTTTTAAAGGATTTTTGTACATGATTTTAATACAATAAAAATAATTAGAAAATATATATTGCTTCGGTCGTCAGTGGTTCAATCAATCAGTGAGTAATATAAATCATTGTTTATAAGCATTCGAATGCTTTTATATCAATCAACGCTCATATCATCAGAATTATTAGACTCAATTTAAATTCAGTAAATCATTGAAGACAAGTGTAAGATAAAATAATAAATGTAATGGAATATGGAGTGCGTCTGCACTCAGTCACGTACAGTAGATCTCTGGAGTAAACAAAGCATGTTTTTACAAGCAGCGCCCTCTATACTGATGGGGGTTCTACCATATATTTTTGCATAAAATACTTTGATTTAAACGCGATCGGCCCTATTTGTGTCAGGTTTACATTTTTTTCGTACTTTTATGACTGCAGCATTGAAGACGAAAAATGTAATGCTATTTTCTTTTGAATTTTTTATTCATGTATATAATTATTTTATGAGATAAGCGATATCAATTTAGACTTATTTTCACAAGTGCAATCATTGGTATATAATGCAGACAAATTTTTTTAGAAGTTTCATTGGCAATCTTTTGGTAGTATTGTAGTAAAAAAAAATCATTTAAATTACACTCAAATCTGTTTTAACAACATTTTTGTGTACATGATAATAATAAGAATTAGAAAATATATCTTTTTACATAAAATATTTTCATTTAAACGTTATCGGCCCAAATTGTATCTGATTTACATTTACTTTCATAACTGCGGATTTGGAGACGAAGAATGTAATACGATTTCCTTTTATGAAAATTCTTCGAATTTTATGGTTTCAATATGGAATCCTATGTGTTTTGTGAAAATCCAGATTTCTAGATAACAATAACAAATGCGACAGT
Source organism: Trichonephila inaurata madagascariensis (assembly GCA_019973955.1). NCBI lineage: Eukaryota > Metazoa > Arthropoda > Arachnida > Araneae > Nephilidae > Trichonephila > Trichonephila inaurata. The sequence goes on from BMAV01007585.1 coordinate 37,095, forward strand.
TAAGGTATTTGAAACAATAAAAAAACTAGGAGAGGTATACTACAATGATATATTAAACTTAAGCTCGAATCTCCAGTCGATTAACGAATAAAAGGCTTGGTCAGAACAAGTACACAATTTGGCCTTAAGTATCCAGACACCCTCCCTTAAGAAGTGGATCAGGTAGTGACGTAATTTGATGCATTACCGAAAGCTATAAAAATCGTGGTAGTAGTTTATCAGATCATATTTATGTGTTTGTGAGTCAATGGGTAAATTAAAGGAGCTTAATTATTTTGATCAGGTCTTTTTAGTGTGATGTCATCGTTGTAGTGAATCAGTTTGTGGAATTTAGGTCATTCTGTAGTAGATAAATTCCACTGCGTGTAATTGTGAAGTAGAAAAGTCGAGGCAGAAAAAGCCACAGGCTGAACTTCATTCCCCAGAATATGAAATGTCAATTGCAAACGAGGAACGCTCACCGTCATTGGACAATGGACATGTCTTGGTTTGGTGGATGCCTGGCAAAAGCTTCTTGACTGTATTGTGTAAACTATAATTAAGTGGTGGCATTATCATATTGTTGGTGGAACTTCTTATAGTTAGCCTGAACGTCTTAGCTCCTGCGGGTAGAACCATAAGATGTTCGTGACATTTCAGCCAATCTCTGCTACTCTATGGCAATACTTTTGAAAAGGTTTATTTCTCTTGAGGCAGGATAACAGCTTTATTTTTACATTGACCCATGCGCAGCCATGATTTGACGAAAAAAGTGATCAAGTCTGGAGTAGTCTTTCAGAGCTTCGACCTAAGCTATAAGGAGCATGTTTGAGACGAGTTAAAACGCAAATTATATAGACAGCCAAATCAACCATCCTCACAGTTGGCACTCACTTTATTTGAGATGGACACCTTGAAGTGTCAATTCATATGACCACATATCATAAACTGAGGGAAAATTTAACCACACATTTGTGGGTGGTATTCAAAACAAACAAAAAAAGGGACCGATATCATAGTAATATATTCCTCAGAACTCTGCGAGTCTGAACCATTAAGTGTTCTATACTTTTCTCTAGATAATGGTAATTGTATCTATAATAATAATATTACTTTCCCAAAGGAAAAAATATCATTCTCAAGGGAATGAAAATCATTCATGACAATGTATAATCTTTATGAGTTAAAATATTTATAAGATTCCGACAGTATATTTTTGGATACCGCCTCTTCAGGTATGTTATACCCTGCACGTGAAACGCTGTTACAGTTCTAAATGCCTGATTACGCTTTAAAATCTTTCTTATGTAATGGCGTATTATTGTAGTCATAACGAGGAAATATGATATTTAAGTAATTTAATAGATAAAGTATTTAATATATATATATATATATATATATATATAGTACCACATTATCTTCGGATGAAAAAATAGTCTTTGCGGGGATGATGAGGAAGAATCTAATGATGAAGAGTATAATATCAAGTATGATTCCTCTACTGAAATCTATCCAGACAATTTAACTGAGAAAGCAATTATCTCATCCTTGTGAAAATGACCACTCCATATTCAATGGCTAGAAAATGTAATCGTTAGCCTATGACAATACTTTTTGTGTTGTTGAACGTAACAATAAATGACCAAATTATTTTGTTTACTCAGAAACCACCTACTAAACATCGAACCAAATGCTGATTTCTGAAGCGTTTTGGATTCCCATTTACAGAAGATTTAAGAAACCAGCAAGTAATGCTTATATGAAATTAAATGAAATTAAGAGATCCAGTGAAAACATCGCACTCACTCACGACAAAGACTAAAGGATTGTATAAACAATTACTATACAGCTGCATGCATTGCGTTTGAACTTTACGGCACCTATCAATTTTTAGCAGGGCTCGAAGTTTATTCACCGAAAATTTGGAAAAGAGGTTGCATATGAATTCCCTGAAACGTTTTTTCAGATAAAGAGGGGAAATCTTTATAACTTTTATAGGGCTTAATTCCTTCTTATTTTACTTTTATTTTGCTCTTAATCTTGTGATCTAATAATGAATAAATAACGATAGAAAGAGTAACAATAAAAGTTTTAAGCTTTCAGGAATATTCTCTCTTTGCTAGGAACATAATTAACTATAAAGTGCTTACAAAAGAATTCCTCATTAAATTTTTACTCTTTTTTACAATTTTTTAGTTTTCTTTTTATACTGTTCCAGAAGACTTTTTTTTTCTTTCGTGAATATCTAAGTTAAAAATGTTCCCTTTTTCTTAACTTGTTATAAAAGGGAATGTTATACGCACGTAATTGAATTCTGAGTTCTGATGTGAGGTAGTCACAGGAATCATATTATATCTCATGATTTGAATTAGGTGATTCATTTGTTATAATGTATCCAATTCTTTACTTAATCTTAAATTCAAAGCATCATTTAAAAATTAAAATTGGTGAATTAAAATTATCTTGGAAGGAGCATTTAATATTAAAAAAAAACATTAAAAGAGATCATTTATTATTTTTTTTATTTATTTATTTTTTAAAAAAAAACTACGTATTTAATAACGATGGTTGATGGACAGGTTATTAGCGTTGTACTTTAAAGCAACAACAGGGCAATTGGGATTTTGATCAATGGTCAAATGATAGGTGCAACATTTGAATCGGCACCTACAATTTTTTTAACTAAATTAGTAAAAAAGTAGGTTTTTAGTGTAAATACTGATTATTTGTGGGAAATAATTTTTGATTTTTTTTATGGAAACATGAGTACTTAATAATAATGAGTTAATAACATTTATACGTTTAACTTTCAACTCCATTTAAGAGAATTTCCGAAATAAAATAAAATATCAGGATTAATTATTCAGATACAGTGAAAGAGACCAAAGTAATCGTCATTAACGAAAATATACATATAATTTTGAACAAAATAAAAGCAGTCACAATGTTGAAATTTTGAATTTTGAAGAAAAAATAGTTGCAGTCCTAATGTATATCACTCTGAGTTCTTTTTAAAAGCTTTTTTAAATGAATGCCTTAAACTAAAAGCTGGAGTTTTATTTGTAAAAAAGGAGAAGAAAAAAAAATTCAATAATTTAATTGATTTTTTTAAAAAAAGGACGGGACATTCCTAATTAAATTACATTGGGAGTCTAAATTACTTTGGGGCAAGTGGTATATATCTATATGATACCGCACTCAAAAGTCATACCAGCTCCCGAGGAATGCATTAGTTCTACAATGTGAAAAAACTAATCCGTTGTGTGTCCCGTTGAAAATAAAAATAAATATTGAAATTCATCTAAATATTATATTATATTAAAATGCAATTTCTCATATTTAATAATTTGTGCGTGTATATTAATTTTTGTATACAGATATGGCATTATATTATATTTTTTCCTTCTAGTTTTACGCTAATCGCAAAGTTTTAAATATTTCTGAAAAGAATATTGCATTTGAAGAACCAAAAGGGCTTATAATCTAGATTTCAAAATATAAAACTCAAATTCCAAAAGCTTTCAAAATATCTTTTCTCATGCATAATTTTGTATTACATTATACATATTTTCTAGAAAGATTTTAACAAATCTTTAGTATATATAATGGAGTTTTCATTGTGAAAAACATTGCTTAGATATCTGAAAAAACTTTACAAGATTATATATGTGTGTTCCGATTTCCAAATATAAATATTTACGCTTTTTCAAAAAGATGCTTTGATATTGAAGAATTTAATATTGACTTTCATTCTAAGTTTAAAACTAGCTTTGAACGTAAAAATAAAAAAAATAATGATATGAAAACAGGAAATCGTTGTAAATTTCATATTGGTCAGTTTTATAATAATTTACAACTTAGTTCTTGAATGCGACTGAATTTTGTAAAATTCACTTAGTATTACTTCTTTTTTAGGTAAATGAGTCAATTTTATAAAAATAAAGTATTTTTTTAAGTATTTTTACTTGGATAATGACAGCATTGAGAAGCGATTTTGAATTTCTTTTGATTCCTTCTTTTCTTAGCCACACAAAGATACATATTGTAAATGAAACATTGAAGGAAGAAAATACAGAAAAAATATTTAATTAAATTCAACTGATACACTTTAATTTGATTTATTTTCTGGTAATGCTTGTATTTATGTGCTTAAGGGGACACAGTACGATTCAATTGACTAAAATCGGTCAAAAAATCAAATCAAATTTTTTAGCATAAACTATTTTTTTTATATACTTTTCTATAACCTTACAAAATTTGAAAGCTCAGTTAAAAAAATGCAGAATTACGATAGCTTTTACGTTCATTTTTATTCACATCCCTATGGCAAATCAAAACTTTAAACTGCCTTATCTCGGAAAGATAAAATAATTAGTTTGCCTTCATTTAAAACGTTAAGGCTTTTTTTTTTCAATTGTACCTAATGCTTTGAATTTTTTTGCTAATAGTACATGTAACTAAAGTTGGTATGCAATTTTGAATCAAAACAATAATTATTTTTTTAAAAATAATTGAACTCAGAATTTACACATTTTTTAATGTATTTTTAATAAGCATTCAAAAAAGAAGTATTTCACGGATACCAATCATGTTATCATAAAACCCATACCAATTTTTGTTATGCATAGTTTGACGTACTTGTAAATCAAAATTCATATATGTACGTCATTTTTTGTTGGAGGAGTAGCATTTCAAATTCACTTCACAAATTTTAAGTTATTTCCTTAAAAAATTAAATGGCTGACCTTTTTATGAAATTGTGAGCAAAAAATCTGTTTTAAATAGTGTACACACATAGGATGCAATCAAAATTGTTTTGAAAATCCTTAAATTAAAAAAAAATATGTGTAAATTGTACCATGTGTCCTTAAAATTATTATACACACATGCCAAATACATACTAAATGTATCACTTTATATTCTATATTGTAACCTGCCTAAAATTTCTAATTAATACATTTCTAAAAATATTATATTGTGTTATAATAGTCTCTTTGAAGCTTCGTTCTATATTTCAACTTACATGCATGAAACCAAACCCCCCTTTCTGAAAAGAATTGTATACTTTAATTGTCCTATTTCTCAAGAGAGCACATGTGGAAAAATTTCATTATTTTCTTTATCTACAAATTTATAACCATGAGCTATGGTTTTTAACGCTAGAAAGAGATATTCAAACTATCCCTTCCAAACACGACACGGTGATAAAAAATCAAATTACAAATTTTTTTCGAATTCTTCTGACACCTCATTTTTTACTCATAACTTTTCCAAGACGAAAAATTTCGATTCTTGGAAAAAGACAGATATTTTGCTTTTTTATGTCTTCCGTTTTAAGTTTCTCAGCAATGAATGGCAAAGGTGCATCGATTTTCATGTTGTAGACAGTACTGGAGACTATTGGTTTCCTTCTTTTCTGTTCCTTAGACATGGTTTCATTTTTAATACTTTCCCCAGAACAAATTCCTGAGAAAGTATTTGTCAATTTTTATATTTCCTTATTTGGAGACTGATCCTAAATAGTTTTTACGTTACGCACACAGTAGTCACATCTTACAGCTTATATTTTATAATTACATACACGGATAATTTTTTTTTAATTTCTAAGGACTGCGGATTGGTGTTTTACCATTGCAGACATAGTACATTCCCCGGAAGATGGTATTTCCTTTTAATGCGGCACCATAAAAGCGGATACCAATCGCCGTAGGTAATTTTGACATCCAGTTTTCTCCCTAGAGGGAGGCACTTGAGCTCTGACGATACAAACCTGTACTAGGATTTAATTTTGCCGAGATCATCCAATTAAAACAGACACTCTAGGAATCTTTTACAACCATACGACATGGCCACTGTTGATTTTTTGCATCATGAAAATTCACCGATTTGGGCCTTTGTGGAATCCGTAACCTCAGGTGCAGATGGTCAGTGACAAACCAAGCACGTCACCTAGCCGACACACTTACAGATCATTGAGGTTATTATCATGCTAAGGCCAGACCCCGATTTAATGAACCCCTATTTAATGATGTTCGTGATTTAACGAATTTTCCCCCGATTAAAATGAAGGCAAAAACCCCTATTTAGTCAATAATAAACACCGAATTAACGATTTATTTCAAGAGCTGCTAATTTTTTTTTATCAGTTTCTGTTAAAAAAAATTTTTTTAAATGACATGCTTTTGTCTGAACAGAAAAAAAGACTTTTCTTGAAAGAAACCAATTTCAATGGTCAATGGGGCAGAGCATTATTTGACTTCACAGGAGCAGATGAGTCAAGAGTGTAACCAATCGTGCTAATTTTAAATAGGACAGGAAACACCTTTCTTGTCTCTTTTCACTCTACAACGAAGGGGAATATTTAAGATTTTAATGGTTATGTTACATTTAATGACGGAGGGCCTATATGTGCAGTCGAGTTTCAAGAAACTGCTGATTAGTCGGAGTGAATGAATAGCGATTAAATGCAAAAAAATTGATAATGAACTCTTATCAAAACTGTCACTGTTCATAAAGCTTAACGTTGTTTGGAAACTATGAAAATATACCTTATACAGCAGGCTGTAAATGATGTAGTATTTTCTTCTGTGCATACAGTCGAAAAAAGAACTCTTTCGAGTTAGGAGTCAAACGGATTTTCAGACATCTATCAGTCAGTATTTTAAATTTTCAAATTGATTGGTTAGTAATATGTAATTCACTATAATAAATATTTCAACTGTTGAATAAAAGGTGTAAAATTTATAACTATAGATATTTTCTGTATAGTTGTTTATTGTAGAATTTCCAAACGGTAAATGCAAAAAATATGTATTTTGTTTCGACCCCGATACAAAGAAAAACCTCTATTTAACGAACAAAATGTTCGGTCCCAATGGATTCGTTAAATCGGTGTCCGACTACGTAAAGAAAATGCAGGGTGTTTTTTTAAAAAAAACTCACACTATCTAGAGCCACCTGTAGCTCAATCTGACAACTGAAATTGCATCAAGTTTGGTTTGGAAACAAATAATAACATGAGAAGTAGGATTCCATGAAAAAAAATTAGTTAAAAAAATTGTCCTTATGGGTATTTATGACGTTATAAAAAACAAAAACTAATAAAATAAACAAACTACTTCGAAATGTTAAGCTTTAATCATTTCATTCATTTCCCCAGCGAGGAAATCGGCCACATTCAGTAGACCACCGTTTTAACCATGCATTTTCCACAAAACATTTCCTGCTGCCACACTCACTGTGTCCCTAGGAATATTCAACAGTCTGAGACATGTGTGCCATATATCGTCCACTGTTATTTGTCGACGATTACAGTTGCAGCATCTGTTATAGCCATTTCTGAGACAGGACTTTGTCTTCTACCTGGGTGAATTGTCCGTGACTGTGTTTCTTCTAAATTCTTAATCATTCGTTTCAAGGCATCTACCGATATAATTGCCGTTCGAAGATTCTTAGGGTTCTCACGTGGAACTGTGAATGATCAAGATAATACAGCTTTACCAATAAATCGCATTTTTGTAATATGAATCGCAAGCTCACTTCGGCTGACAATGATATTCATCGGAGTTGTCTGCATTTTTTTTGTAACCAAAATTACTGGCGGGGTTGTTGCATGTGAAAATGTAAGTTTTGATTTTGCTTCTATACCCGTGTTTTATGAGGATTCTCAGTTTGGTAAGGTACAAAAGCACCACAATAATACCCTATCGACCATTTTTGGAACGAAATTTTTCTTTCACAGAATCTTACTTTTCATGTCATTATTAGTCTCCATACGAAGTTTGGTGCAATTTCAGTTGTTAGATCGAGGTACAGTTGGCCCTGAATAGAGTAAGTTAAAAAAATCTTCTTACATATATAGTACTTCGAATATAAAACACGCATTTTTAATTATAAGCAATTATTATTTATTGTATCTTATCTCTCCCTTTCAATTGCAATTTTGCATAAGCATAAAAAATAGCTCCAATCAAAACATGTGTGAAACATTTGCTCAAAACTAGAATAAAACTGTTAGTACCACTGAAAAAAAATAAATGAACTTTTAGAAAAGTCTCAAAGTTTTGTTGGTATAAATAATTTTGCTTTTATTTCTTAGACGTTGTTATAGTAAAGTAGGACTTCATCATAAAATTTAAGACAAAAAGTCCACCGGGAAAATATAAGAAAAAGACAAAAAAACCATTTTGTAATCTTATAGTTATTTCAATTCCTTCCTTAACAGTGCATCAACAATTATACATAGATTAAAATTCTTAACCTGAAGCTCATACAGATTTCTATCTTCCATCATTAAAAAGTATCTTGTATAATTTCCTATTATTTAAAATCAGTCATTAACTATTAATTATAACAGCGAATGTATTACATATATTTCCTCGGTTTTTAAGTGAGTGAGAGGATATTAACCTCTAACAATAAAGCAACACGTGGCTATTGACTACAAACGATTTGAGCCAAATTCAAGTGATGATGACGATATCTGAAGTGGTAACCCCTCTCCAAATTACCACACCAGGCAAACGGAAGTACATTTAGCCTTGACAGATTTAACGTTAAGGTATCCGACTACGTTCGGAACCGTGATTTTGCAAAATCGTATAAATGGATAATATTTATGATATTTAGTGTCACTTAGATTAGAAAATGTATGTAAAATTGTTTTAAGAATAGTATTACAATAAAAAATTACTTAAGTACAATATTTTGACAAAAGATGAACATAGAATGATCAATTTTCAAAACATTCTCTTTTTATGAAAAATGCTTCTACTATAATAATATTTTGCCTGTATATAGCTCAGACATCTGTACAGAGGTGGAACTAGAGTTTTTGAAATAGATAACTTAGAAATGGATTGATCCACATTTTACTACAACAGAGGAGAGAAATTTTAAGAAAAAAACGCCGATAATTATTTCAATTGGTTGTAAATCTGAAAATAATGTGAATTTTTTAAAAGAAATATTTCAGATTCTCTGTAGAAGTCTTTACTTTATAGAAGCACACACACACAAAATATTATTATTTTAGAAGCACTTTTTATAAAAGGGGAACATATTGAGAAAAGATTATTCTAAGTTAATTTTTTGCCGAAATATTGTACTTAAATAATTTTTTTTTTCAAAATGTCTTTTTAAAACAATTTTATACATGTATTCTATTCTAAGTGACACTAAATATCATGAAAATTATCCATTTATGCGCTTTTTTAAAATCACGGTTCCGAACGTAGTCGGATACCTTAATCTGTCCCTCTATATAGTGAATCGTCATTGGCACTAAGCTCAAACTCACAACACGCCAGTTACGAGTTTTTGAACATGCACACTAAGCTATAGTAGCCGCTGACCTGTTTTAAAACACAAAAAAAGAATTGGTTATTGAATTTTACCTATTTTTCAATTAAATAATTAAGAAACAATTATTTGAATTTGGATACCTTAGTCCTTAACCCGCGGTCACTCGCGCTTGTTGGGGTGTAGAGAACACCCCAAACTTTTAACACGTGTATTTAATTATGAAAATAAAATTAAGTTATTATGATACATATTTATAAGGTACAAAATGTTTTTTGTATTATACAAATAAAATTATTAAATTTATTGCATACAAATGAGACTAACACATAAATTTAAACTAAACATACAAAACTTTCATTTTAAAACACATAATTTTATATTTTTTTCATATTCCAGTATATAAAACGTATACACCAGTGATAAATGTACTTTATAATTAATGAGATAATGATTGTAGATAGTAGAAAAATAATAATTTAATTATTTTCCAAACATTCATAGCAGACTGTATACTTCTCGCGGGAGCCCCCCCCCCCGCCCAGATAAGCTTTTTAAAGGTCATTACATTCCAATCGTTAGAGAAAGAAGGATTGCATCAAGCCTGAAGGTTCAATGACCTAAAATGTGCAGCTACAGAAAACACCGTGGTTCTGCGCATTCTTTTTAGAATCCTGGTAGGATTTTCTTGTTGCTGGGGTGTACAGAACACCCCAAGCGTGTGATTGTGGATTAATCGAATTTAAATATATGCATAATTTTGTGTGTGTTTGTGTGTTCCACAGTGTTCTACATGAAATACTTGTAATTATAAAATGCTTTAAGCGAGCTCTAAATCTAGTGTTTTCTCCTTTTTAATGCTAAGTTTTATAAATTCCGTTTTTAAAACATTAATCATGCAATTCAATCAGAATAGATATAAAAGATTCAGTTTTCTGTCAGACTTTATTAGAGAGCAGGACATATGAAAAATTTTAAGGTAAAAATTAAAACACTCAAATAAGTATTTCTAATCATATGAACCCCTTTCAAGTAACATGTATTTGTAGAATAAATATCACATTAACTCCTTAACTAAACTAAACTCAGCGGTGGAACAGACCATAAAGTCCAAAGCCTACGTTGACCCAGTATATGTGACCTTGGGTGCTGAAGGCATGAGCAAATGATCCGGTCAGGTGGTCAGTCTGACGTGAAAACCCCAGTGCTTAGATCCCAAGAAAGTCTGGAACTCATTTATCGAACCATAGAAGCGATGAAAGGCTGTCGTTATAACTTAACTGCCGACTAAAACTAAACGATTTGCTCCCCAGTGCTATGGTTACTTACATAGGCCCACGTATGCGGTATAGTCGGAAGAAAAAAAGGCACACATAAGTAAATGTTCCCCTGAAATACAGTAAAATCCGGCGTATAACACGCACTTTTAACACAAAAAATTAGATCGAAACTTAAGGGTGCGCGTTATACGCTGGGTACAAAAACAATAGCTTTAAAAATAACAAAGTAATTTACTTCTACATATATCGAAATACTGTTTATTTAAAATAAATGACTTTCCTTATGAATTAAAAGAGTTGTAATTCTAGAAAAATACTATTTTTTTCAAAAGTCTGGGATAATACTTCGAAAAAATGACACAACATCAGATCAATATATACTAATATTTCAGATTTCTTCGTAAAAAAGGGGGTGCGCGTTATACGGCGAATATACCTAAAAATTAAAAAAATAAGCTTGAAAGTATATGTTCGCGTTATACGCCGGATTCTACGCTAAGTAAATACACTTCGCAAACACTGTTAAGGTAATTTTATTGCATTCCAAAGCCTTTGGGCTAGTTAACTGATAACAGCACAAGGAAAAGAACCGTATTCCGGAAAGACATATATATATGTCCAGGGCATTTAACGGTCGAGACGGATATATGCGTCGGTGGCAGTTAAGAGGTTAAATTAGCACATAATTTATTTTTTTAAGAGAAAAACCCAATCTTCCTCCCAAGTTCTTAAAATATTTGACATAAATAAAGGATTTTTTTTTCGGGTGTGTATGTTGAAGAGAGAATTTTAAATTTTGAGTAATGCGCATTGATTATTTCTTATGCCCTAATAGGGCGTTAAAAATTGCCGTAGAGTCAGTATTGACTCGTTGATCGATGGAATGTTTGTTGATGAAAATATATAGCCCTCCTCTCATCTGATTCTCAGAAAGGTTTCCCACATTTACATTTATATTCAAGCGTGAAAAACTATGCCTGTAAAGAGTTGGAACTTTAAAAGTTTGCAAGATGGATCTGTATTATATTTGGATGATAGATGTGATATTTGATCATTAAAATTCTCCTCTTTCCTTTTGTTTCTAAATTCTTTTAGAACTGCAAAGATCGTGCTTAGAAATCCGATGTTCTTACAGCAAAAAAAAGTTGTTTAAGATAATTTATATTTATGCTATATAGATTTGAAGTAATATATGTTGTTCAGAATAGTTGTGAGATGAATTTATCGGAAAGAAACCAGAGAGCGCATTATGAAAGAAATTGATCAAAACACTTTTTGAATGCTTGTTATTTGTTTGAACGCAGTGCAAAAAATTGCATGGTTTGAAATTTTTAAAAAATAACGTTATAATGCAATAATCGTAAATGCTACTGAAATAGTGTGAAAAATATTCAACTTTTTATTTTTATTGTTATTCATCAAGAATTATAGCTATTGGAAATTTTAAATTTAAAATTAAAGTTTTAACATCAAATTTCTAAGCACGATCTTTGTAGTTATATAAAACGTTGGAAGCAAATGTAAGGATCCTAAATTGATTTTTCAGGAAATAAAAAAAAATATTGAGAATTATTAATTGAAGTTTAGGACATAAGAATTTCGAGTGCATGGTATCTTACAAAAAATAACCAGTGATATATGGGTATTTAATGAAATAATCAAACACATTTTTCTATTTTGAAACACTTGTGACGGATCTATTCGCGATCCTTCCACTAATCCTCGTGGGAAATCTTTAGGCTACCAATTCACGTTATTCACAACCAACCCTATGGAAGAAGAAAATAGTGATATGCAAATTAAGTTACTATATACAGTCGAAGTTTTCTAGCTAGAATAGAGAGTAGTAGAGGAGATAAATCAGAAATTAGGTGAGATTGTTACTGACTGGTATCATTATTTAATTATAGTGAATAAATACTTGTAGGAGAAAGATTTAAGGTATCCGACTACGTTCGAAACCGTGATTTTGCAAAAGCGTATAAATAGATAATATTTATGATATTTAGTTAGATTAGAAAAAATGTATATAAAATTGTTTTAAGAATAGTATTACAATAAAAAAATTATTTAAGTACAATATTTTGACAAAAAATGAACATAGAATGACCCATTTTCAAAATGTTCTCCTTTTGTGAAAAATGCTTCTATTATAATAATACTTTGCCTGTACATAGCTCAGACCTCTGTACAAAGGCTCAACTAGAATGTTTGAAGTATATAACTTAGAAGTGGGTTTATCCATGTTTTACGACAACAGACGGGATAAATTTTACGAAAAAAACACTGATAATTATTTCAAATGGTTGTAACTCTGAAAATAATGTGAATTTTTCAAAATTCATAGTTGAGCTTCTGTACATAGTTCTGAGCTGTATACAGACAAAATATTATTATAATCGAAGCATTTTTTGCAAAATGAGAACATTTTGAAAAAAGGTGATTCTAAATTAATTTTTTGCCAAAATTTTCTATTTAAATAATGTTTTTGTCAAAATGTCCTTAAAACTATTTTATATAGGTATTCTAATCTAAGTGATACTAAATATTATGAAAATTATCCATTTATGCGCCTTTTTAAAATCACGGTTCCGAACGTACTCGGATAACTTAAAGTGACGCTTGATCACTGAGATTAAATTGATATTAGATTAAATCAGATAATATATTAGATCTTATATAAAGCAAGGATTGAGTTTGATAGTCTCCTAATATTTAATGTATTTTCGTCATTGTTCCATTTTCGCTGTTAGCACCGAGACATTCTTTTTCTGTTAATACTTGAATTTGTGTTGTTATATTGTGTAATCAATAAATATATTGAATATATCATAGCGAGTGTTTCTTCCCTACCTCCTACATATCTAGGGTCCCAAGAAAGAGGTGAAAATTTCTCACACACTTAACACACTACTGATGTTTAATTTCAAATTATCTTTCACTCAGCACCGAAAAATAATTTCACGCTTATATGGAGATGAAAATAATTAATGATATTAGTTATTTATCCGTCCACATGTAACCAAATGTTCGCATAAGGAGCTGTTTTTTTTAACAAAATTAATCAAAGATATGATATTGAAATTTCTTATTTCCAAACAGGACTCAACCGGATTTACACCGTTTTACTTGATGCATGGGCGTGAAGCCGAGACAGCACTTGACATTTACTTTACCGATTTACTCTAAGGGACCCAAAAATGACGACCCTACTAGATTATTATCAAGAGTCAAAGAATTAAGACAGTTGGCTAGATTACGTACCTTGGATGCACAAAAATGAATGTAGACGTTATGATTCAAAATATCGATAAGTCTGATATAACCCTTAAGACCTAGTATGGATTTTCACACCTGTTAGAAAAGTTGGCGTGGTAGTGATACCTTGGCCTATTTCAAATTCTGCGGAGAAGACGTAGGGGGTCCCTAGTCAAGGTACTACATGTACCTGGATGGCGGCTGATGAAGCAGTTGGCTGTACGCGTGCATTTCTTACGATGTGGCGGTCTTCTCGACGACTGGTCTGTCGAGGGCGTCCTGAGCCTGGTCTTCGAGTAAATGACATCTCTCAGATCCACTGGTCCCAACACCTCTTCACAACACAATCAGAGCGACCTAATTTACGAGCTACTCGCCTAGCTGACCGTCCAGCTTCCATCATTTTGATGATTCTCCCCCTCTCAAACTGCGACAGCTGCTCATATTGTCTTCTAAAATGGCGTAATGGCATGTCTACCTCAGCTCTTCCTTCGTAAAGGATTCAGCACACTCAAACAAGATTTGGTTACCTATTTTATACTCCACGGAGAACGACGTTATACGCCCTCTACCGGCTATACGTAAGGCGCAATCACGCAGCATTTCTAATAATTTGCATATCTCCGCGACATGTACCTTCATGCCAAGTTTCGTTATGTTCCTGCAATTAATTCTTGGTCTTTTTGTCCATGAGTGTACATCATGCAGTACTGCTACATTTATTAGTGTATTATATCAGTGTAAATGTGTATTTTATTTCTTAATATGTCGGAATGTATTTTGTTATAAATTTCTTAAATAATCTTTTATTTTCAACTTTTCAATAAGCTCGTTCCCCCCAGTTTGAGAAACACTGCCTTCATTTTAAAATACCTGAACCTTTTGTTGAGAGAACATAGATGATTATTAGAGAAATATAAGATTACAGTTGAGAAATAAAATGAAGCAATCAAATATTGATCCTTCCAAGAAAATCTTTTTATTATAAAAGGATTTGTTTTCATCCGATGCGTGATCCTTTTTATCTTAAAGTTTAAATTTAATTTTTGTAAGCAAAATTCATAGAAAGCACGTTGCTTTAAAAGCCTGAGTGGAATTAAGAATTTCTCTTTAAAGACGCTCTATCAAATAATTTTTTTTAAGTTACAAACATATTTTAATTTATTGCTCTCTGAATGTAATAAAAAGAAACTTGAATAACATATTTGAATTTATTTGCAGAATTACTTTTATGTTGAAAATAGGTTGTAAAAATCTAAGCTCTTTAATTTATCTATATATGTATACGTTTGTTAATTGAATCAAATGCAGACTGTATTAAATACATGCATATTCCTACTTAAATTTCATGATAAATGTTGCAGAAATAAACGGTTGCTATTAAAGAATTAAAATTTTATTTCAACGTCCATACTCACACACACAAACACTCTCACAAGTAGTTCACAAAGAAAAATTGCATAGCCCAAACTATGTATATGTAATCGTACTACAAAATATAACAAAATAAATCCCAAGATACTAGAAAATATTATATTAAAAAAAAAATTAATTTTAATGGAAATTTGCTAAAAATTATCAGTAAAGTAACGTGAATGGTGATGTAAGAATAAAGGTGAAGAAAGTTTTAACGAAAACTCTAATAATCCAAGTGTTTAATTTCAAAAACCTTCGCATGATTTGAGATTAGTTCTTCAGCGCAGTTTAAATGTGTCTCATACAACATACTCTTCAGCTGCCCTACAAAAAGAAATGAAGACGTGACAAAAATTAAAAATCATAGTTGCAACGGTACGGAACCACCTCGTCCCAAATCATCGTGTTGGAAACGAGACGTTCAGATAGCTTCATAGCTCACCCCGAAAACGCGCTTGATTGGAGCATTTCCTTGCAACTTTGAAAGCCTCACATAGATAAAGATTCAGCATTGGCCCTCGTCAAAGTATCTCGAAAGAAGATGCGCTAATATTAGGTTTTCATTGCTGATATCTGCACAGACATTGATGCAGAAGCATCGCTGATGCAATTGTTTATATACATTATGAGTATATACGAATACACAAATATGTTTATTGTGGGTATTAATTGCGCCATCTTCTGTAAAGATTCCTTCACCAAAGAAAATAGTAGATGCTAAAAATTTTTCTAAATGATCCATTTGGGGGAGTTTATGCGACGAGAACGAATTTCTTCCCTAGGTACTTATACTCATGCAGACACTTAGAAACTCATAGTACCGGAAAGTTATACGGGTGTAACTTCTCAAACTTCAGCACCACATGTCGTAGACGGTTGCACTGCAAGATTAAGACCCTCAGCTCGTCTTATTCCAGTTGGTTGATCCGACACCGTCTCTAAGATCTCGTTTAACACACCTGCTTTTCTGACAGGTTTTGAAAAAAAAAAAACTTGTATCTGACAGGAAAGCAAAGGAAAGGGTTTTGTTTCGCAAAGCTACCGATAGAAGCCCGCTAATGCTTCGTGTTTTAGGAATCGTTAGTAAAGAAAATGGTCACTATACATTCGTTTTGCCTTTCTAGTACTTTTATTTCAAGGTCCTAAAATGAAATAAATGTATGCTTTTTTGTATTGTTGGTATTTATAAAGTGTATCATTAAACAATACTTTATAATTCTTATTGCTTGTACAACTTCCAATGACTGCTGTTGACACTTTCGTATATTTCCTTATGGGTTCATCTTCTTTTTCTTTATGTTACTCGCGTTTATATATATATATATATATATAGCACCATTGCATATATTTGCATGTATTTTACTTATATTTCGGCGTTTTTTGATATGTTTTTTTTAAAATACAGTTTCATTCATTCTTAGCTTTGTAGGAATTACAATTTATCTTTTATTATTTTATTTTATTTTATCATACTGTATATATATATATATATATATGAAGTTACTATAAATCCATCCAATACAGTAGAAAGAAAAGTTTTGTTTAAAATGGAAGTCAATTCATAATTTTCAAATTAATCTGCAATGAATGTATTACTTTCTCCAATAAACTATCCCAAGCCATTTTGTTGTCCATAATTTTCAACCCACAATTATATTTTCTTTGAAAATACAATTTTTAAAAAAGTATTTTTGTAACATTGCTGAAAAATAGAAGATGCACAATGATTTGTTAGAAATAAAGATAAAATAAATTTTACCAGTTTTTTTTGTAACTATATTCTATATAGTAGCTATAAATATTTTTTGCACATAGTTATTGTAAGAATTTTATGGCAGTATTTTATAAAAGAATAAAATTTATAATTATTAAGTTTTCTGCAATAGAATGTGGGAGAGTCAATATACAGTTGATGTGAAAGTATTACTTTTATTTCGACATCAAATACCACCAATTTCTTAATAGTTATAATTGTCTTATATGTGTATGTAATAAAAAAAATTCCTGAACAAATTGATTTATGTTTCATATTTAAGTAATATTATGATTTATGAATTCTCTCTTAATTAATTCTTGAAAATTCCTTTTGAATTAATGGCTAAAACTAAGTACTTGATCATCAATGTTTTCAAAGGGAATACTTAGATACTCTTTAAATAGTTACTGAGAAAGTATTAAAATACTTCCTAGTCAAACATTAAAAAAGAATGGAAATATACCCATATAATATTAAAAACCTCTACAATTATATTTAAACTAATAAATTTACCCTACTAGGTTTTTATTTAAATTCATTTCTTTAGCCCAAATAACCTTAACTCTTACAGCTGGTAAAACTTTCGAGAAATTTGAACGTATAAAGAAAACGAGTATATGTGTCTGAAGAATAATTTCTGTAGGTGCAAGAAAACTAATTTGTGTTGCATGATTCCCACTTACCTAATGCTGTAGTACTTCGATCAGTGGCCAGCACAATTGGAAGTCAATTGACCATCCTCAGTAGTGGTCAGTGGGATCTTTTACCCTTCTTAGGACATCCTCCTTTCTATTGATTGGGCTCGTTTCTTTGTTGATGGGCCATGATGACATGAGTTGCTCTTCCTGAAGATTTCCCTCGGGCCCCTTTCACTGGGAGCACTGCCCAATATTTACGATCTGTTTCCTGTTCTTGAGCGGATGTCTTTGATCTTCTCTTCTTAAAGTTCTTAAAAGTTTCATAACAAGCAACGCTTAAAGAAAAAAGAAACATTAAAATCTAATAACTAGATGCTTTATTTTTTTTATTTTTATTAGGGATTGTAAATATTAAACAGAGACTACTTTCTTATAGTGTGGCTTTAAAAAATAATAATAGAGTTATAATTTTGTTTTTCTTTATAAAAACTCTTTGACTGATATTAAGATTGCTAGCAAAAGAACTAAATGTGATGTATTTTCAAATGACACTTGAAAATAAGTTTGAAATGACTGGAATCTTAAAAATTATATTCAAGATTTTTTTTTAACAAAAGATAAAAGTCATTTATAAAAAATTGAGGTTATTATTACTAACTTGCTAAGCATATATGAGAGAGAGAAGCAGATAAAATATATTTATACTTAAATTCTTATTATAAGGATATATATATATATATATATATATAGTTAATAATATTAACTGTTAGCAAAACTTAAACCTTTCTAAATACAGCTAATACTTATTACTATATAATCTTGTGTTCAATTTTTCCTTTCTTCTCTATTCCTTTAAAAATAAAATTTCAATTTTATTATAATTCTAGGCATCAACATTTCCGATTAATTATGTAGAAGTGATTGGTAACAACTGCTGATAAATTCTTTAAAAAGATATTTTTCTGACGCGAAAGCCATGTTTTTTATAATTCTACTTTTTCCATTCATTTCAATTATTCATTTTTAAAGAACTTAAAATTTTAAATTTTATAAAAATAAATAATTATCTTTATTAAGTCCAATATTTTGTGGTTATTTTAACTCAGATTTATCAATTTATTGATTTAAGTAACCCTTTTCTTACTCTTATTTTTGTTAAACATTGCTGTGAAGATCTAAATTTAGTTACTTAAATAAAATGAAACGCAATTCTTCCAATTTAATTACATATTTGTTTGCTGAATTTATTCTTAAGTCAGTTTTTTCTCCTTCGTATTTAAAAATATTAACTTAATGCACTGGAACTGAATGCATTTAAATATACTTTTTTCTAATTATTGGTATGAACGTGGAATTCAACGCCTTAAATTAATCCCTAAATAAAAAAATATTACTATTATTAAATATTGTGTTGTTCTTTCAGAATAGATTATCTATGTTACTAAGGTTATTGATTTTTATTTTTACATTGCACTCTATGGACGACAGACCTCGTAATTATGTATCTTTGTCAAGTGATGTTGATGACTCCTGAGGTGGTAATTCAATTTCTGCATCCCACCTCGAACCCATGAGTCACACAACGTCTATAACGAGTTTGGGAATTAATTAATTATAAGGAACACCTTAATTCGTATTTGAGCTAGATTTATTAATACACCTTCAAACATATATAGTAGAATCTGTTTTTGTGCTTTCTTTTTTTATGCAATTTTATTTTTGTGCGATTTTTTATGTGCGGATTTTTTTTATGCGGTGTAGGAATTTCAATGGCTTTGGCGCAACTGTAATATTTTCTATCTATTTACTAGTGGCATAAAGTAGAATTTTAGGATCCCCTCCCCCCTGAAAGCCAGGTTTCGCCTTTAATATTTTATAAGTTGGGTACATACGTATTTAGCGTTAGTCAAGCCTTGGGCTTCTAGAGTCTTGCCCTCCACCCTTCTCCCCGTGATGCGGGGGTTTACATTACACCAATGAAATGTAGACACTTCAAGACGCTCTTCTCATTTGTTATAAACAGTCTCCCGACAATGAACAATTAGTTGTTTTCTCTCAACGCTCCAGCAGCCCGCGCTTGATTGAAGACGAAACTTTCAATGTCAGTGACATTATCAATAATTTGATAAATTATGAAGACGGACAAGAAGCCGGATTCTTTGAGAGCGGATAAAAATATGCTGGGATCCAGCTTTTCAACAAATTGGAAAAGCAATTTCTTCAAATATATTCCAATTAAGAAATTAGTATAAAATTCCAAAATAAGTTTCAATCATGTACATCTGGTTATCGTGACGTTTACAAGCAACTGACCACCCGACATTCGTCACAAAAACTTATCTCTCACTTTATGTTGCCAAAAAATAAATCAATTGAAATTGCACCTTCAAGTGACGAGAAAGTGATATATATTGAACTTATTCATTACAGGACTTTGGATTATGATGAGTAGCGATGAATTATGTATGTGCATTTTAAAGACATCCGTATATACAATGATAAACTATATGTTTTTAAAATGTTTCCATGTGTAATATTTAATTATTTATTTTGTTATGGAAGTACTCTAAAATAAATTTCGTAAATAATTGGCATATTATATAAATGCGGCTTTTTTTAATGCGGTCCCTAAAAAAAGTTTGTTGTAGTATTTCCACGAATTAGTTTGTTTTATGTAAGCATTTATGAAATTTTTGAATATTTTTGTGCGTTTGTTTTAATGCAGTCCCTATGTACCTCACAAAAACAGGTTCAAGTGTATACCTAACTCTATTTCTTTACATGTTAAATTCATTACTTTAAAAAAAAAAATAAAATAGTGTTAAAACAAAATAGTGTTAAAAAAATACATACGTTGCATGGGGATATGTTGAACAACTTTAAATATATTGTAAGATGAAGTAAAAAACCATGCAGAAAAATAGTAATCAAATCAATGTTAAATATTTATAAAACAAAAACAAGTAATACTTATTACAAAAAAAAATTAAAATTAGTATACAGTAAAAATTTAAGCTATAACTATATACAACATATAAAAATTCAAATGGAAATTAGGAATGAAACTGCTAACTAACAACTAATTCATCGCCACTTGACAACAAACGTGCGCATTTGTTACGAACTGGATCAAAAATTATATCATCAGTAGATCTGTCAGATACGTCTAGGACAAATGTCGGCTTTGCTTCAAAGGAAAAAGTTAATTCGTTATTAACAGCCTCTGTTTTTCAATTCCTACTATTAACTCAAGCACTCTATATATTTATTTATTTGTTTGTTTATTTATTTATTTATTTTGGTGGAATTTTCAATCGTTAATAAAATACATTTTAAAATGCTCAATTGAGCTGGGATTTTATATACATAATTATTTTGGGTGACAATATAATAATTTAATTATAATTAATCAAAATTAATTGATTGAAACTAATTTTTTTTAAGAATTACAAATACAGCCACGCTGGCGAATTAGCGACAATTTTGGCGACTTGTGTCAAAACTTGAAAAAGTTTTTTTTATCACGTTTTAAGGCATTCAGTTGAACTGAAATTTTATATACAGGAATGTTTTGGATGACAATACGATACTTTAATGATAATAACTAAAAATTAATTACTACTTAATGTTGCGATTCTGTCCTATGTATATACATATTTATATTAATTGTAACTATTTAATAAAAAGTAGCTAAAATAAGTCTTTTCTTTGTTGATCTAAGTAGGAATTGATTTAATTTTTTTTTGTATTACTTGTTTCAATTCCTATTATTAGCTCACACTCTCTATATATTTATTTATTCATCTTGGTGGAATTTTCAATCGTTAATAAAATATATTTTAAAGCGCTAAATTGAGCTGAAATTTTATATACATGATCATTTTGGATTACAATATAATAATTTAACTATAATTAATAAAAATTAATTGATTAAAACTAATTATTTAAAGAATTTCAAATACAGCCACGTTGGCATCATTTTTGGCGACTTAGCAACTCTTTTGGCGACGTGTGTTAAAACTTTAAAAGGTTTTTCTCAGGTTTTAAAGCATTCAGTTGAACTAAAATTTTATATACATGATTGTTTTGGATAACAATACGACATTTTAATGAAAATCAATAAAAATAAATTACTAACTAATGTGGTGATTCTTTCATATGTATATACATATTTATATTAATTGCAACTATTTAATAAAAAAGTAGCTAAAATAAAACTTTTCTTTGTTGATCTAAGTAGGAATTGACTTGATTTTTTTTGTATTACTTGTTCTTGTTATAATATCTGTTATTAGCAAATGTTTTTTTTTTCGTTTCTCAAGTTGTCAATATTATTTTTAATATCCTTCTGTGGAAAACTTAGGATTACGTGAACATTTTATTGCACGCTCTATAGGAGAATCATGCTTAAGAAAATGTTGTTCCCTACTTGTAGGAAATTTCCAGCCCTAGCGAATTAAATCAGATATTAATAGCTGAACTTCTCCTTCTACTTTGTCATTTTCGACATCTTTATTGTCAAAATCTGTCATAAATTCGATCCAATCCTCCTCACTCAAAGCCTTTAACACAAAGGCAATCCTACTGAAGAACTGAATCTTGTGTTCAAGCTGAAATACAAGAAAACCAAGAAAAAATGTTATTATAAAATGCGGGTATTTCCAGCAACTCCAGAAGACAAAGTAAACAAGCCATGAAATAGACCAAGTTACTCACACATGTTAGCATAAATTTACCATCTTTTGATTACACTGTCAAAATTAGAATTAAATGAATTTGGAGAAATTCATGCTAGAAAAACAAATTCGTTTAAAAAAGTGTATTGGAGAATGTTATATTTCAAAACCGTATAAAGAAAGGTTGTGTAAAAAAAGAGTTTAGTGCAACTATTCCTAGTCCTGAGTTTACTGAGAAGTAAGCGCGGAAACCCATAATTTATTTCTTAATCTTAGTAATAACATGGCTAAAACAATTTATTAGGTTGACGGAGCAGCATTTAAGAAATACCATACACTGCATTCATGTTCGAATAATTTCACAAATGAAAATCAAATTGTCGCCATCATTATACATTATCAAATAAAATAAATTATTTAATAATTATCTATTCTTCTGATGTAATGGAATCTATAAAATCGGTCTTGTTAATTCCAAGTGTTGAACATTCTCTTTCTTTTAAGATATTAATGAGTACGAACACAACTTCTTATTGAAAAAACTAATTATTCAGAAACTTGACAGAAAAGGAATTATGCATAAAGTAGAGGTTTTCCTAATTGAAAGTTGCAAGTCCTGTTGCGTTGGTATAATCTTATTTACTTACAGTAAATAACTACGCGCGTAAACGAGATATGCTTAATGTAAACTTATTTTCTTCAGAATGCCTAGTCTTTTTCCAAATATGTTTTGTAACAGCATGTTCTTCATTGTTACTTCAATATACAACCATGGAATGGTGTTACTTTGAAGGAATTAAGTTAAATCCTTCTTTTTCGAGAGTTTTCTCCATGCAATATAATTGGAAATTAAAAATATATAGAATAAATATGCGGCAATAATTTCAAGAAAGAAATTTGAAATATTTAAAGAAAAGCCTAGAATTTATAGTTTTAAAAGAATTCTCTCTCTCTCTCTCTCTATATATATATATATATATGTATATATATATATAATTCTCATAAATATATGTTCATTTTATTTTAATAGTCACAAATTTCTCGGGAAATTTAATTCAGAAAAAATCAAAACAAGAAATTTAACAATTTGTGAAAAGTTTAAATTGTTTATTGTTTTTTACTTGAGAAGAAATCTAAATTAAATTAAAGGCTGAATATAAGTTTATACATTTCAAGTTCAATTTGCATTACGGTATAAGGCGTCAACTCCTACTTGAGAACAATACCAATTCACTGACAGAATTTCAAATCTTGACAACACTAAATTGTTGTTACAATCAGAATAATTAATCTCTCCTTCACTTAAGCTAGTTCTACAATAACTTGAAAATTAATGTGGACTCTAGTTGCAAGAAATGAAATAAATATAATTACAACCAAAATTATTATTGTGAAATAAGCGTACAGGGTGTTACCGAATTCAACCGACAAATTCTAAGGGGTCATAGTAGATAGCAAGGAGATGACAAATTACCATAGAAAATGGGGAAAGAAAACAGGTTTAGTCAGTGAAAATTGCGATAATAGTAGCCGTTGGGAGGACAATGGGCTGGGCGATGGAAGTGGTCAAACGAATACGATGGTCTTGGGACGCCGTGGTAGGATTGAAGAAACCTGCACGTATATAAATTTCGCATTTCAACTGGAATTACTGCAATGAGTAGTGGACACTGCTCACCAAAACGTGTGGTTTCTATTACGGTGCGTAACTACCTCTATGCTTCATACTTCGAAACGTGAATTGGACACAACATACCTATTGTTTGACCTTCACGCTCCCTGTACCGCAATCCTTTATATTTCTTCTTTTGGGGGCCACAGAAGTCACTTTTTTATGATACACTGTGACGGGTTCACGCGTCTTTTCATTAACATGTTCTTTGGGTTCTTTTGGGGCCAAGATTAATGTCAACTCTTTTCCAACCAAAACCCAAGAAGTGAAACGTGAATATGAGATGCAAATTAGATAGCTTTTAAATATCAGAAGTTTGAATAAGTGAGATGGCAATTTGGGTAATGTTATGATAGAGGGTAATACGATTGTGAAAAATGACAGCCAACAGAGGTTATCCCGAAGATCGAGCCATTGGGTCAAGGTGCATACCACTGCACTCGAGTAAAGACTCAACTCCCATATGATTAATTCGGAGATCGGATCAAGGTAGGATTGACTATTTATATTAGGACTTGTGATATTATTGGAATTGAGATTAGGTGTGTTTGATATTGGCAGTGTTCCGAGTTACGTTGTTTCGGTATTACTTATATTGTGTGTTTTGTCATCGTAGATTCTCTCACATATATTATTACATAATCTGTTAAACGTTTAAGTTTAAATTCTTAATCAAGACATATGAAGAATATGGATGGATACGTCTAGTACTTTTTTTAATCTTACACCTCTAGCTCACACAGATAATCCAGAAGTAGGGCACACTAGGGGGCAGTTTCAAAACACTAATGATTACACAGGAGGATCAGAAGATACAGATTGTTCTTTTTTCAGGTAATATTGTCAGCACACCGGAATTGTTTGAATGTTTTCGAAAGTTCTTCGTCCGTCGATGTCAGTTGTGCTATGACCTGCGCTGCTGCAAATTGGAATCATTTCTGTGATTCATTGTTCGTATTGTTAATATGCTTTACGTCTAATAAATTATATTTCTTACCCTTTATTGCCCCTTTTAATTCTACTCAACATCACACCACTTATAATTGTTTTTTTCAAATTACTCAGACTAAGAATGGTTTCCGACATCATGTTTTTTGGTGATATACCGTCCCAATGCTGCTTACTATCACCCATCTGAATTTGTCGGTCAGATTTGGCAACACAATATATAATTTAAAATAAGGTCGTATACCACAACTAAGCAATACAATGAGCAAAAACTGGAGAATCTTAGAAGTATGAAAAACAATTTTAAAAATTTATGACGTGTGCACTAATTCACATTTGAATGAAATAATTTCTAGCTTAGAAAAATAATTTGGGATTTATTGAATTCCAAAGATTTTTTTAAGCTAGAAAATTTCTGATACACGCACTTGATTTTTATTTACAAACCAATGCAATATTTTTGATCACTAAAACCTTTTAACGAATGAGGACTTAAGAAGTGTCAAAAAAGACAACAAAAGTTATTGATTAAATGCACTTTGATTTAATTTTTAACCTCACTCCTTTTTAAAAACATTTTATACTTAAATCTCATTACATTTTTTTTCCATACTAACCAAAATATTATATTTAACAATAGAAAAAGATACCCCAGGATTTTTTTTTCCACTTGAAAAGTAAGAATTTGAAATGAAATGAAACGAGTGACTGTAATTCAACGAACAATTTAACACCACGTTCCTGTTCTTTGTTTTATATTATGAATAATTCTTTTTAAAAAAAAGCTAGAATCATCATAAATTATCTTAAATAAAAATATTTTTTTTATAAGACAAAACAAAGAAATTCTTATATTTTTGTGTTTCACTTTGTTTAAGTGTGCCTTGCCTTAAGTGCTCCTAATCAATTTTGTACTTTTATAGCTGCTTCATCCGATAAAAATTCAGCGAATAAAATTCAGAATTTTAGATAAATATTTATTCACAGAATTCAATTTGAACTTTATATTACAACAGCGAACATAGTTTCATCTTTATTTTCTTGCTTTGTTTCAAAGCATTTGAATAAAAGGTGAATATTGCATTATGTGCCCCAAAATATTCTAAACAAATTTTTTAAATAATATTTACTTAAATGAGAATATTTCAAGTATTTGCAAATAAAGCCTTTTTTAGTAAATTATTCATGAACGATTGAAAATTTTTCCATAAAAATGACTAGTTGCATAATGTTTTCTCTTAAATTAAATTATTCCGACGTTATATAACATTTCTACTAAAACTTTCCATTACACATTGTGACATTTTTGCTGTCTTGTCACAAACATAAAATTTGTAATGATAATATAATAAAAGAAATTTTCTGTTTCTATTTTGAAACGTAATTTTTGACGAATAAAAATGATTATAAATATTATATATATTGTAATATTTTTTTACATTCATTATTTTTATATGGCTTATTTAAAATGTAAATTTTAAAGAACTGTCGGTTGCATTTTTATTTGACTTATATGTGTAACTTCAAATATAATGAAATGCATTAGCACTGAAGGGAATTTTATTTAGAAATAAGACATATGAAGAGAGAGAGCAGCAAAAAATGTCTTAGAACTTTAATATAAAAGGTAAACATAATTGGAACGCCTATGGGGTTTTTTTTACAAGATAGGGCTGATCTTCATATTTAATGGAAGTAATTCTCCTCAAGAATTATAATTTACTGTTGGGAATATATGCTGCAAACAGAAGAATAATTAATTATATGAGGAAATTCTGATCTTAATAGATGAAACCCATGCATCTAATGTGTTTATTTAATTGCAGATAAAAAAAAACTGTAATAATGAGTTATGTATTTGTGATGTTTCCTGTAGTAATTCAGTAAAATTACTGAATCATTTGCATTTGTATTCAAATAAAAAACCGTATACGATTTGTAACATGTATATGATCCCCTCGAAGTTTACTATATCTTGTATGAATCAGTTCAAATATAAAAAAAATCAATAATGTACTAAATTTCATTTTTAATAGTACATTGTACTCAGAATCTATCTATTATATATATACTAGCGTGTAAAACAAGTAAAAAATGCTTTTTCTAACTTAGAACCATAAAATGAATTGTTGAAAAGGTTTTTTTTTTTACATGTACAGTGAAAAGGCAGCTCAATAGAAAGGCGATGCATATATAAGATTAGCGCTATGATATCAAAGGGAACACAAGGAACGCAAACTCTTGGAATGCGAGCGCTCAATTCCAAGCTTTAAAAAAATAAAGAAATAAGACACAATTCCAGAAATGGCAGGCAAGGAATAGTGCAATAATATTGGCTTCAAGAAACCATCAAGATGTCTTGACACGTGGTAAAATTATGAGCAATCTTCGATAAAGGCATAGTTTGATGAATGTTTCACAAGAGTTAAGAATATACAAGAGACAATTTTAAACGCTGGAAAAGCTTCCAAAGGATAGCTATACCTTTAAGAAAGATTGACGTTTTTTTTAGCCGAGAAAAACAATGGTAAGTTAAGACTGGTATATCGTCTTGAAAGTCGAAAGAGACAGGGACCAGGCAGCGGGCAACATTGCTAAGCAGATGTGTACTGCAACCGGTTGACACGTACTGCAGTTTACTGGTGACAGACGTCTGAATAAATGGGACCAATTCATCTGTCGTTCTGAACGCCGCATACCATTAAAAGCATCCCATCAGCAGCATTTACAGTGGCTTCAAGAACAGAAAAACTGGAAATCTCCTCAATAGAGTCACGTTTTGTTTAATGATTTCCATTCTGTGCAACGATTCTTAGGGTAAGTTGAAATGGAGGGATGTAGGAACACGATTTAATTCCTCTATTATCAGAAAAAAGAGACTGCTGAAGAGGCACTATGTTGAATGGACAAACGCATCTCTCCATATTTTCATTAGAGACACACTTACCGGAGATCGTTACTGTAATGAAGTTAACCTCTTACACGGGCCTCTATTACAGGACAACATTGGTCCTGACTTTATTTTTGAGGGCGACAATTAACGTTTACAAAGGACCTCTGCTATTGAGGAGCTTCTAGGAAGTGAAGATACACGAAGAATGAATTGGCCAGCCTGATTTTACGATTTAAATCGCATCGAACAAGTGTGATACCGAGATACCTGGCAACAAGCTTGTATTCTTAGAATTACACCAGACAGCTGAAACAAATGTTCTTTCAAGAGTGGCAACTCTTACTTTAAGACATGCTGGATTATCTCGTATGAACAGACGGTATCACGCAAACATTATAGTAAGGGAGGTCTTGTAATTTACTATGGGGCTTTGATTTGCTGTTCATCATCATGTTCTGGCAACAATTTTTTACTAACTCCAATCTGAAAATAAAGCCTTTACTTTCTGCATTGTTCTATAAAGTATGCGAATGATTTCTTTCTTTTTTTTGTTATTTGCTTTCCTCTGCTTTTAAATGCTACATTATGCCTCTGTACTGTGAATCCCATAATACCCAGCTGATGTTTTTTTTCAAAATTATTGAACATGATGTTGTTTAGCTCTTGCAAACTCATTCAGTTTAATTGTAATTAATTATAAAGTAAAAAACCAGATATCCTGAGAACCGAACTAAAATAAGAATCATAAACGTAAGAGAAATTACGATTTCTTTTCATTGAACTACATTTCACGTAAACATCAACTGGGTAATAACAAGATTCTGCATAAAGTAATGAATATGTAAAAATTTTACTTTGGGCAGGAATTTTATTTATATTTTTCTTTTTAGTTTATTGAATTTAAAACCTTCACAAATATCTAGACTGTTACAGTTCTAGTATTTAAAATCAGAAAAACTTTTTTTTCTCTTCATTTCTTTACTTTTATTTTATTTTTTGTTGTCCTTTCTCTTTTATTCCTTCTTATTATTATTTCCGTATTAAACTTTACATCCACGGCTTAATCAAATTGATTGAAACATATAATTTTAATTTTGCAGGCGTAATCATACACTATAATTTAGTTTTGTAAAAATTTCAATTTATTCAAAGCAATGAGTTCTCATGAAATGGATATTTTATTTTAATGACGCTTCGTGTAGTGTAGAAACTTATTTAATGGAGATAAGCTGTGGTATGCCCCTCTTCATTTGATTTTGATACGAATCAATAATAATAAACAATCAATGTATCAATCAACTCGAGCAAAAAAAAGTGTGTGTGTACTTATGTACGCACATAAGAAGTTATACTTCTTTGGCGTAACAAGATTAAAATCTTTTTAAAAATCTTTTGCAGGGCAAGCTGGGCCAAGGACGAAAGGCGGTCACGAGCAGTGTTGAACGATACTAACTTTTAGTCAATCGGACCAGCCAAACCTAAGATAATCATGATTTAAATAAATTTAAACACCCCGCACAGGGACAATAGGACTAATAATATGAGGAGGGGGTCGAAGGCGAGAATGATCTGACCCGTTCTGCATTTTTCTAGACAAAGCATTTTCGTATCCGTTCCTACGGAACGCAAAGCAAAGGTCGCTGACGCGGGTGTATAGCTTAGTGGTAGAGCATTCGACTGCAGATCGAGAGGTCGCCAATTCAAATCCGGATACTCCCATTTTCAGGGAAGTGAAGAGAAATATTTTTTTTTTTTTTGAGAAATTTGAAGGCGGGAATAATCTGTCCCGTTCTGTATATTTCTAATCAAAGCCTTTTCGTATCCGTTCCTACGGAACGCAAAGCAAAGATTCGCTAACGCGGAGGTATAGCTTAGTGGTAGAGCATTCAGCTGCAAATCGAGCGGTATCCGGTTCAAACCCGGGTGTCCCATTCTTCAGGCTGAGAGCTTCTGTCGAGAGCTGAAACGTCCTCCCGTTAGTGTGGTTTGGTAGTTAGGAGAGGGGGGTGCCAGCTCAGGTGTCATCCACGTCAATTGACCATGGTTCAAAATTATGTGGTCCGAAGCCGAAAGCCTTCGTGTCGCTGAACAGTGCGACGTTAATATTCAATCAATCAATCAATTGTAAAAATTTACCCTCATACTATTTCTCTATCGCCCCAAAAGAAGTATAACTTCAAAAATATGTCTTAAAGGTGTAAAAGCATAGATTGATTCGAACCAGTTTGATATGTTCTCAAAAACTTTAAATTATCTCGAAACAAAATCATAGTGTTCAATGAATTTACAGGAAATACTTGTTATGTAAAATGGTTTTACAATGATGTGTGTTAACTCTTGTTTATTAAATACAATGTGTGGATTCATTTATTTAATATTACATTAAACTCGTCAAAAATTGTCCACTCCAAACTGGTTCTATACTCTCACAATAATCTACGTGTCACTCGAAATTCCTGATAGAGAACGGATGCTCTGATCTTTCACTACGGTGCAGATTAATGTGTGCTCCTCATTTTCAATGTGCCTAATGCATCTTTCAATTCGTCTTGAACATTTGGCACTAGAATCGACTTGTTAATTCGTGGAATGCTTACTGATTGAAATATATATCACTCCTACAGTCTCTTAGGAATTTCCTAAAATGTATATCTGAATTTAAGATGGGAGGATAAATTCATGGCATATTCGGATATGATGCGCTGGAACGTTGAGAGTAGAAAGGCAGATGCAAGATAGATAGTCGAATTGTCAGTGAAAGTTAAAATATCGTTTGCGAATATTCAAAAGGATTTTGTCAGATTTTTTTCTCTCGTAACTAAGAAAAACAAAAACTTTCTATCTAAAATAATTATATGATTGGAACGAGTTTCGGGCATTTCTTTCACGACATTCTTTTTTCCAAAAATATTTTTTTTTTAAAAAAATCGCTAACTATCTAAAAAGAGCAAATATAGAGTGTGATTTCCATGATCAAATAAATACTTGACTTATCTTGAGATATATTGAGATAAAATACTTGATTACTTGAAGTAATTCTTAATCGTTAAAAAATGTTTTTTTTACAATTTAACTACGCTGTTCGGTGTAACAAATTAATATTCTGGGTTTCTACGACAATAAACTGTTCTTTAGGTTTTGTTTAGAATAATAATTATGTAAATAACATATATGTATTAGAGGTCACGAAAGGAAAATGTTGAAAACACTGACAAGCCAGAAGTAATTTGTTTATAAAATATCCCAAAATATAATAAATTAATAATTATTAAGGGGATGGTGGACCTTCATAATGTCAGATTTCGGTCAAATTTGCGATTTTGATTTTTTTATACTAATACTGTTTCTTATATTTCATAGAATATCTATGTCAAAGACTTTTGTCATTTTGATTAATAATTACTGAATTATTTTTTATTTTAATCAAATAAATGTTTAAAATGCACTTTTCTTAGCTCTCAAATTTTCCCTTTTCATTGTTAAGTAAAATGCTCCTTGCGTTTTAAATTATGTCATATCTCTTAGAAAATTTCACACCTTATAAAAGAAGATACAATGCACAAATTTGTGTATTAAATTTCTAAAAAAATTTAACGGATCATATTTTGTGCTGTTTTGAATACCTTGAATATGGGATAATTGTCGAAATATTTCATATAGTATAGAAGATTTATTTTTTTTTCATCAAACTTTGCTCTGAATTTAAAATTTTTGCACAGATATATTTTGTTGTAGTTCATAAACATATAAAACAATGTACACATATCTTAAAAACTAATGCACAAGGAGCACTTTTAAGAATAGTTTTAAAAAATTTAATTTTTAAAAAAGAATCAGTTGATAATAGTTTTTTTGAAAAAATAATTTTAAATTGTGAAATATAACAATGATTTACTGTATTGATTCCATTTTCAGCTAATTAAGCTAACAATTTAGGAAATTAGATTTAATGGTCCAGCGTCCCCTTAAGCGGATAATTTATTTTGCGAATTTTATGCATTGTTGAAAAAGCATTTAAAAATTCCATTGAAATCCCATACGCTCTACACATAAATAATTTCGCAATAATTTTCACTGTGGGTTTTCAGGCTGTTAATTTCTTAAGGAGTTTGACATAATGATTATAAAAGCTATAAATAAATTTTCTATATCTTTTTAAATAAAAAAAATTCCAGTTTGAAGCTGTTAGGATCAATGTCAAATATTTTAGGATCAGTAAATTAAAAAAGGAACTGAATTTGAATTTGCGCAAAAGGGGGACTCTGAAATTAGTTTCCTTCAAAACATTCTTATTTTTCATCTTCATTGATATACCATACAGGTCAAAAATATGTTCCTATGAAACATTTTAAGTAATTTGAAAGGTTCTACTTAAATATTAATAATTAATTGGTAATCTTTAATATTTTTATTATTTTTAGATTCTCAAAGGTCATGATTGATTTGGAAGTCTAATAAAGGAATCAATTATATGAGTGCGCGTGCACTAAGATTTTACCAAGAGAAACAGCATTTTAACCAATAACAATGGTGGCTTTTGAGACAACGAGGAATCTCTTCTAGGTTTGTTAAAATTAAATGAAGTATCCAAAATAACTATGCGTGTAAGTTATTTTTTTAACCACTATATTATTCAAAAAATATTACAATAATACGAATTACAAGGTCTGTTCAAAAAGTACCCTACCATTGGCCAGGAAAAATATCTTAGTTACTTTGTGGAACTAGGATCATAATCAAATTCAAAGTAGATCTTTTGCACATACTTAGCCCAGTACTATTTCAAAAGACGTAAACATTTCTTAAAGGCTTTTTAGAATAATGTCCAACTCCAGCATCGTGTTCTGCATTGGCTGAAAACGGGATCCTTTCAGTGCCCTTTCATTTTCGCAAACACTGTGACGGGCTCACGCATCTTTTCTGTAACATAACCTCTGACGGCTAAGATTAATGGCAAATCTTTTCCAACTAAAATCCAAGAAGTAAAATACGATTATGAAATGCAAATAAGATAACTTTTAAAAGAACAGAAGTTTCAGTAAGCAAAATGGCAATTTAGGGAAAGCTATGTTTAGAAGAGATACGAATGTGAATTGACGGCCTATCGTAAAGTTACCAAGATATCGAGCCATTACTACAAGGTGCATACAATTGCACGCGCGCCCAGGTGTTTCGTACCGTGATAGAATCTTATTTTGGATTAAGATAGGACTGAGTATTTGATATTAGGACTTGTAATATTATCAGAATTGAAAGTAGGCGGATAATATAATTATTTAGATAAGTGGTCTAAGTTACGCAATCCAGTTTAATTATTGCTGTGTGTTTGGTGTATTAGATTCTCACTTATTAAAATTTATCTAAATTATTAGAGATTTAAGTTATATTCTTAATAAAGTCATATTAAGAATTTTAAAATGTCTGATCATTTTGAGAATCCCACACCTATAATTCACGCTGACAATCAAAGATATGGTCACCATAGAGCAACCATATCACAACACCCAGTAGTCACAAGAAGCCAGGTTCAGCCTTCATAGAGTTCAGTAGGTCCTTTGCAACTGCAACAAGAGCTGCACTAGCTTCTTCCCCCTTTTCACTGAGCTTTTGAATATGGCTAGAACACAAGCCATATTCAAAATAACTCATTTTTTTTTTACAGTAACAAGAACTACATAAATTCAACTAACCGAAGTTATGTGATGCACCCAAATATCAAATAGGGAAAGCAATTAACGAGGTAGGCGAGATACGAGAAGACTAAATAATTAGATCACTTAAGTCTATTCAATAGCTTTTACTTCTTAGCTACCTACTCTAGTTTAATTCTTAGTTGACAGAGCGTCAACTTTAGTATTACAATTATCAGCTACTAAATATCTACGTCTCACTTCAAGTTTAATTAATCACTGCTTCCGTTAGCAGTCTAACTTATCTCTCTACTCTAACCTGAAAGTTTCTTAGTCTTAATTTCAAGTCTTAATTTGCATGGTAACATCTTTTTCTTCGGGAGAAAGTTTTATAATATAATAATTTTTAAAGACCCAATATTTCCCAAAAGGATTAGTACTTTAAGAGAACGCTTATTGACCTGTCATAGTTTTATGCCTTTTATACCCAGTTATGGGGTAATTTCCATTTCCTTTCATCAATGTGTGTGTGTGATTTCAAGTCCCCTCCCCTACCCGAATATTTTGTTGTTGTTGCCAAGATTATTTTGAAAAAGCCAATTTATCTCGTCTTGAAAGAGATTCTCAAGAAAAAGAGCCATTGAAAGATTTGTGCTTAGCGATACAGTAACGAGCGAAATTATGTTTATTTTTTTTTAAATATGACATTTTTACGACAAATTAAGCAAGTTGTTGATCCATGTATGTTTGTTTTTTACGAAACAGTCAAGATCCCAATTGTCTTGAAATGACATATATTCTTTAGATATTTTTGTGCTTGGAAGACATGAGGGTTACTTAAAAATTTAATTCTGCCTTGACATGTTCGCTACTCTACTGTTGTTATCAATAACCGTTACAATTGCAAAAAGGAAAAAAAGTTATCGTGCCATTCATACCAGCACGACATCGATGGCTAAAATGATTGATAGATACGTGATTGATAGAATTCCTCACCAATTTTTTAATCCATTGTTCTTAAATTATTTAATTTGTTAGAGCAACGAGCCTTGATTGGGCCACTCAGAAAGGTCCGTTGGGCCACATGCGACCCGTGGTCCGCAGGTTGAGTATAAAGGATCTAAAGCTTTCTAATCATTATTATTTAAAAAAGATTTCCATTTTTCACTCTGTATTTGACTACAGCTTAGCACTTTTGAGAATAATTTAGAATAAAACATTTTATGACACTAGATTAATATTTAGAAAACACGTTGCATCTAAATTAGAAAATTGTAAAATATTCCGAATAGATTAATCTAATTTATTATATATACTTAATTTGTTCTTGAATCACTGTCAAAAATTGGCGATTATTTTCCTTTTTAGTTCTAAGTATCAAAAGATTAATTCAAGTGTCTAAATTGGGTAGCGAAGCTACCATGAGATAGTACCACCATAAAATGGCTCTCACATTTGGGGACTTGCCGTGTTTGCAAAGGCTAAGTTGTTAAAATGCAGCCCATTTGAATGAACAAAAAGTTCTATGCATTTCAGAAATGTTTGACTTTTTGACATTGATGTAAGTAGTTATATTAAAATTCATCCTTAAAAATATATTCTACTCACTTTAAATCCTTATTTTAAAACATGATATATAAAATATTATTTATTTTTCGTTATTATTTTAATTTAAGAAATAGATACAGATAGCAAAGTAAAATTTTAACTATTACTCCTTCCTTCAATCTTAAGCGTTAAAGAAATAATTGATCTATACACAATTAAAAATTTCACTGAATTCCAGTATTTAATAAAAGAAAAATAGTTATCTCTCTATATTGATATTCATATTGAAAAGTTAAAGCAGGGTAAGCCTATATTATATTTACATGTTTCAATGCACTATAAATCAAGAACAATCTAAGATATTTTATGCTACTTGTAACATAATTTTATGGAATTAGTTCTAATTTTGTTAGAGACAGTCCCAGAAGTTTTATGTGCGAACCCTTAGTCATACAACACATAAAAAGCCGATAATTTATTTCCGCCCAAACGTGTATTAGGTTATCAAGTCCATCGACAGAGGTTAAGGTACGGTGTTTCATCTTCATCCAGGATTTTAACTTTTGCTCAAGTAGCCTGTATTTTTCAATTTTTCATACATTTTATTCCTTTATCTACCGCATTATGATTTACTGCAGTTTTTTTCATGCGATATATTTTTTTTGAATCACTACATTGAAAATTAAGGGATATACATAAACAAAATACTCAACTTTGGGAAATTTAATTAGACCTAATTAATTACTTAAAGATATTCAACTGTAAAATTAATTATGTACACTGTTTACTTAAAATAAATAGTCGAATTGTTTTCTGAGGTCTTCATTAACATACAAAAAAAAAATTAGACACATTTTGACATTAACCATTTTTTCGGGACTAAAATGATAATCTTCGCAATCCGCTGAAAACGCCGTCAGACGAAAACGCAATTTCTTCCATAAGACCTTTCGTCTTCCCCACTAAAATACTCATCATAGAGCCCGTGCTGCCATATATCTTGGAAGAGTGGATTTCAAAGAATATTCCTGATAAGTATCGTCAGAATAGTTGTAAAAATGGTTATTCTGTGTAGTTTTAAAAGTGATTGGTACTTAAAAGTACCGTCGGTAGATAAAGGGTTATCAAAACATGATCGCAAATGCCGTTGCGCAACAGTTGAGGATTCCACTTTGCTAAATTTAAGAACTCAGGAAGCCTTCTTCACTGCAGACACCTCCGTTTCGACTGACTAGTCTCAAGACATGCCCACTATTGCATGCTTCACTTACGTCAGGGGTTAGACACAAACTTCAAGAGTACAGTACCTTACGGTTCTCTGAGATGATTCCGGTCTCTGACTGTTGCTGTTTTACATCATCTGGAAAGTGCATACTTCTTTATGAATCACCCTGTGTATAACTTTCAATTACAATTAAGTCATTTCAATATGAGCTTAAGATTAAAAATACACTAAACTAAACTCAGTGGCCCAACAGCTCATGAGAGCCAGAGTCTACCTTGTTTATCTCAGTATAAGTGACCTTTGGGTTCTGAGGTGCATGAGCAGATTTCCCGAGAAGGTGGCAAGCCTGAAACGAAACCTCCAGTGTTAAGTCCTGAAGCAAGCTTGGTACTCATTTATCGATCCACTGAAGTGGTGAAAGGTTGAGTCGACCTTTTCCAGCCCGAAATAGAAGCGCAAAACACTACCACTCAGCCACTGGGAGCCTCAAGATTAAAAATATATTTAAAATATAAATCCGTAAGTTAGTACTACCAACTTTTGTTCGCTTATATTGTTTTTTTTTAAATAAATAACATCCGCTGTTCCTTATTCTCTAAAAAATCTGCAAAGCTCAATTGGAACAACAGCTGCATTTTAAGGGAAAAGGTAAAATATCTTATTCGAGAATTTCTTTTTTCTTTTACCTAATACCGAGAAAAGAACAAATAAAGGTGCTTCGTTAGTCGAATTCGAATAAATCGATTCCTAAATTTTATTTCTTCAAAGACCTGGGTTTTAAAGGATTCGATATTGAATCCAATAGACCCAATACTCATGAAACATCTTTTGTATCTTAGGAAATCAATGAAACTATTTTTTAAAGTTTCAACTCTGAGCCAAGGCTTCAATCATTTCCATCAATATCAAGTAGATTTATAAAAAAGTAATTTAATACTCTTCTTTTAATTATTTGTCATTCTAAAAGAAACACTTGAATCCTCTACTAATCCTCTACTAATTTTGAAGTAATTGAAATTTATCTTTTAACACTCCCTTCAACATTCGACGCTTCATCAGTACCAACATAAGTTTAATTAATTTCTTCCCAGGAGTCAAAAAATAGATAATTGCGTATTTCAATTTAATTCATTGAACGTTTGAGAAGTATTTTTGGGTTTTAATCGCGCAATTATCTTGAGTGAACTCCTTCAGTACTTTATGTCACATTATTCTTAACAAACTTTCTTTGTTCTCTGAACTGAATTTCCGGAGAAATCTTTTTTTTTTTTTTTTTTTTTTTGCATCTATTTTTTTTTAAAATCTTGTTTGATTATTGCATATTTATATTTTCAATTTAAATACGGTTCAATTACTGGGAGGAAATTTTAAACACTTTTGGCATTCGTTTTCTGAAGCAGGATATAAGAGTCAGAAAGGCTTGTGTGGACAATATTTAGTAAATTGTTATTTAGTTAAAAGTTAGTATAAAATATTATGCGAGTTATTTGAAATGCATTTTTTATTTGTAAGTTATCTTTGTGCATATACATATACATACAAGGGCTGTTTTTTAAGTAAAGTCCTTTTGTTTTGTTTTTTTAAAACAAAAAACGACAATATATTTGGTTTAAAAACCATTTATTTTAGGATTATACATACTTTTGCCTATTTTTTACATAGTTGTCGAGTTTAGTAATGAACTTGTCATACCTTAGAACTAAGTTTTTTGACAGCATACGGCGCCGTTTGTTTTGCAATACCCTTCGTAGCTGCAGTAGAATGGTGTAGTAGGCACTTGAGTTGATCGTTGTTCCTTGTGGCATAAAGTCCACCAGCAAAACATCGCGCCATTCATAGAACAATTTTCCCATAATCTTGCGCCAAAATTCTCCATGAAATATTGCATGAAACAATAAATAATCTTAAATCCTCAGCCATTCTTAAAAATAGCAAATCACTTGTTGAAAAAATGAAAGATAAAAAAATTTATTCAGTCTATAGTTTAGATTTTGAAGATCTCTTTAACTCTATTAATATTGATGATTTGATTAATATACTTGTAAATTTACATAAAGACAATTTATTTAATAATGTTAATTATAATAGACTTGGTTCACTACTTAGTTTTGTACTTAAAGAGAACTATATATATCATAAAGATAACTATTATCAGCAGATTAAAGGATTGCCACAAGGTGGCCCTGCGAGCAACTGTCTTGCCAATTTATACTTACATTATTTTGAAAGTAGTTACATTAATAATTCTAAATTTTATATTTATCGTTATATAGATGATATAATCATTTTTGGCAAACAAGCCAATTTTATACCTAACATTAATTTTTATCCACAATATCTTAATTTAATACAGACAAATAATAACAACAATGAAGCAAATTTTCTTGACATACATGTCAAATTATACGAAAATGTAATAGTTTCTAATATTCATGATAAAAGAGAAGATTTTAATTTCAATATTATAAAAGTTCCTCATTGGGAGAGTAATGTACATGTTTCTATATTCAGAAATATTGTTATTAATTATATACAACGTAATAAATTTCTTGTGTCAAAAAAATCAGACATTATAAATAACTATAAACATTTTACTAAATATTGCTTAAATCAGAAATACCCAACTAATTTTATTAATAGTTATATAAATAAAGCTATTCAAAATAGTTAGGATTAAAATTATGAGATTGATAATAGCTTATTACTATAAACAAATATTTTGTTATAGTTATCTCCATAATCTAATATTAGATTAGAAATTACTTACTATTATTTTATTCATATTTACTCTGGTGTTATTATAGTTATGCTATAATATGCAACTATTATTAATTTTTATTTCCATTCTTTTTAATCTTTTGTTAAGTGCTACATTTCAGCCACTCTTTTGATTTAAATCTGTATTAGGGTATAGAATCTGGCAACAAATTAATGTTTCCACTCAGATTTAGCGCGGGCTTTCATTTGTAAGTGCAATTTTTAGGTAAGTTACCTCAATCTTGTAATGGATTTAGATATTTCTATCCATTATTTCCTATTGGTTTTTGCTCAGTGTTATTTACAAAAAAAGGGGGAAGGTTGGCTGGCCAAAAAACATGTTCAACCCCACTTTTATATAAATTATTTTTTATATAATAACTATCCTAAGTCAGTAATGTTCATAACACTGTAGCATCCATTTTATATTTATCTCGATTACTCTTTTGTCCTTCATTGTGTGATTTTTCTTCTGTCTATGTGTTTGTCGAATGTTATTGTTTGGATGTTATCTCTTGTTAGTAGAGAATTGGCCGATATATATATATATATACAGTGTGTGTGTGTGTGCGTGCGTACATTGATGGAAAGAAAATCTTAACTCTAAAAAGAAATTGTGCTCGAGAAACAAAATTAGGTTATACTTTTTATGTATCTGAAGGATGTATTTAATTTTAAAAAATTTTCATGTTATTCGCATACGTGTGGGGCTGGATGTACTACTCTAAACATGCAAAATAGGTTTGCCTTAAATATGCGCTGTAAAGGTCTTTAGCATTATTTTATCTAGTGAGCTGATGTTTGTTAAAATCACCCTTACGAAAACAAAAAATCCACTATCAATATTGAATTTGAACGAGATCAACAGAACTAGAGAAAATTGATATCTTTCACAGGATATTGTAAATAGCCATTGACGAGAATGTATCCACTATGGCTGATTGTTCGCAGCAGCCATAAACGGAAGATGCTGCCTGAAGAAAAAAGGATTCTGGTTACCCACTGGAGAAAACTGAGCGAAAATATTCTCGCTTATGGCTTAGTTACATCGTACTGCTTGTGCAGTATAAGTTCGAATTGCAGAGGGCATTATAGCGACACAATGAAATGTTACAAATCACTTACTTGAAGGACAGTTCCAAGCTTGAAGCCCTGTATAGACCATTCCCTTGACTACATACCATTGCCTTTCGCGACGCCATTGCTGTCAAGTTAGAACTTATTGAAGGACAGAATGGAGATTTGTTGGTTTCCCAGATGATAGCCGATTCTGTTTGAGTGCCAGCAATTGACGCATTTTGCCTAGAAAAAGCCAGGTGAGTGCCTCTATACAGCTTCTCTTAGACCAAAGTATAGTGGACCTCTACCTGAAATTACTGGCTGGCTTCTATGACAGCATGAGTACTCTCGGGGTTATTCGAAACACCTGACTGCAAACTTGTGCGTCAGTCTGGAGATTCAACCTGTTGTTCTGCCACTTATAAAGAACATTCCATAAGATATGTTCCAACATAGTTATTAATAAACCATTATTTCACCTTTAAAATGGCATCTCACGTTTACCTATATTAAGCTGTGATCTTGAAACTTGAATCAATTAAATACGTTATACTTAGATAAATGTAATGTCGATGACTTTATTACTCTATAATGATTTTTTCTTGGATTTTTTTTCATCAGTGTATACAGCACTTTAAGCTTCGCATTAAGTGTAAAAAAATCAAGACGATATATTTCCGCTTTACTTTCATATGTCGTAACTAAAAGATTAAAGTTGTTGTATGTAAGAAAATTTCCATAAATCCTTTTTTGTTTAGAGTCGTTTTTTTATGGATAGATGTAAAAGCTTTTGGTTTGAAAGAGATGAAAAGTAATCACAATCTGTCAACAAGCTTTAAAAAATATTTGCTCTTTGCGGAACATTTATATTAAGTCCTTAGCTTTTTTATATATTATGATATTTTATTTATAAGCCCCGAAAATAGATAGAGCTTTATTTTAATTTCTTGTATAGCAAACCTCTTACAAAATACTTCTAAGACATTGTAAACATTTTCTTTCACCAAAGATAAAGCGAAACATTTTTCTTTTATCTTTAAGCTCAAAACCATTTCTTTGTTGTAACATAAATTAAAAGGAGCAAAATAGAAAATTTTAAAAAAGAATCTATCGCTTACTTATCGTATGCTTATCGTTTTTACATTTTATTAAAATGTGAGGAATTTTGGCTTATTTCCAGAAACGGGATATGCAACACATACTTTGTATTCGTATTTAAAAATTTTGAAACTATGCGATTGAAAAAATTGTGTGTGTTACATATGTTATATAAATGTTACTAAGCACATAACTAAGTTAGAGGAATAAAATGAAAAATTTGTGCGAGATTTTTCATTATTGACCGGTTATTATTAATAATTACTAATATGGATTGATGTATATAATAATTTTCAGTTTTTTCCGCTAGAGACTTCCAATATGCATACACACACAAAGTATTTTTCTCAAATTATAAAAAAAAATATATGAAAATCAAAATTTTCAAAATTATAATTCATGAACCATGAATTATAATTCAAGAAATCTTTTAGAATGGTTACTTTGCTTCTAAAATGTACTTAAATATCAGTGTTTGTTTGCTTTATAATATTAATAATTTTTTAACTACTCTGCTCAAAAAATTAAGGGGCACATGGATTCAAGAAATTTACGCAAATATGTCTTCAAAACAAAACATCCTTAGTCTTAAATTTAACAGGAGACAAAAGAACAAAATGTCATATGTAAAGCAACATCGATGACTTCTAAAGCCAGGAAAAGGCTATAAGTGAAGAAATCACGATTTCGAAGTCTCAGCAATGAGATTCAAACTTTCGGCTGTTGCTTTGAGAAAGGGTGACCGGAAAATATCACGATAACCTGATCTACCAGAATCCATAGCTTGGAGTATTATCGGGAGAATGGAATCAGAGCAAACAAAGAAATGTAACTGATGCTATTGGAGTGGCAAGCAGTTGTATTGAAGACTGTGGAATCGATTCCAAAAAACAGGGCATATGCGATGTCTGTCAGGACCAGGTCATCCGTGTGCTTCCATAGCAAACAGTGACAGATATATCTTGTTAACGACTCTTCAAGACCGAACAACCAATGCGACGCAGATTCAAAGGCGGTTTTTTTTGGAAACGAGATAAAACCAAACTATCTGAAATAGGCTTCAAGTGTGCACAAAGACCAATGGTGTCTATTCCGTTGTCAACAAGACACCAGAACACAAGACAACAAGACACGTAGTGTGAGAAGACGTAGGCTGCTGAACATTGAGATTGGATGCAAGGTGAAGGGATTCAAATGCTGCTTACGAACGAGTCTCTATTCAGTTTATATTGTGATACTGGACGTATTTTGGTATGGCGAGATATGGACACTCCAAATAACCCTATATTCGTTCATGAAAGTTCACAATACAGACGAGGTGGTTTGATGGTATGGGCTGGTATCAGCATATGTAGACATATTGACCTGCTTAACATTCGGAAGGGCAACTTAACAGCTCAAAAGTATGCAGATCCTAAGCTTCCATGCAGTACCTTATACTGCAGCTATTGGCGATTCCTTTCTTTTAAGGTAGGATGATATATATGAGAAGAAGTATAGAATGTGGAAATGCGGCATGCTTGAGTGTTTTGGTGCAGTTAAAATGTAATGAGTAGGAACAGATTGAAGCATTCACCGAGCAGCATTAGAAACCTCTTAAGCTCTCTTTTGTCTTAAGTTCACAAGATGGAGGACCCAGAGGTTTTCCTAGAGGCACCAGAGCCATTATCCGTAGATAGATTGCAAAAAGTCACAACTCATTTCGTTCATGAAAAGGATTGCTATTGAGGCCACAATGTAGATGAATCCGTTTGGAGTGATGTTGGGCTAGATGAAGTTATGAAATAGAGCAGGGTCATTTTATCAGACGCGTGCCACGCTTCTTTTGATAGAATAATAGTACCCGTGTACGAGAGTAGTGTTAACATAGCTGCAGATCAAATCCATTTATATTTGTTGCACACTTCACTATAAGACATCACGGTTTGGGTTGACATCGCGGATAATGAAAAATGATTTCTGAACTGTATACAGGATATTATCCTGAATACCTTCCTACCATCTAGTATAAGCCAAAATTTGTAATTATGGCATCATGAATGCAGAACATCTTCTTATATGCCCAGAAATATATAAAGTGCCTAAAAGAACTTGGTGAGATAAGCAAACTATACTGAAATGCCAGAACTTTCATATACTTCTTGTAAAGATTACGTATCTGATGCTCCTTTTCCTATTGTTAAAATTTTTACTTTTTGTTCCCATGTTAATTTTTCCTGGTTCTTACTTTAAATGTTTGTTCTTTTTTATTATTTGACATTGTTCTTGTGTGACACTTGAGCTGTTTCATTTATTTGGATGATCCTTCTGATAAAGCCATATGTAACAACAACATAAAGG
Organism: Trichonephila inaurata madagascariensis; assembly: GCA_019973955.1. NCBI lineage: Eukaryota > Metazoa > Arthropoda > Arachnida > Araneae > Nephilidae > Trichonephila > Trichonephila inaurata. The sequence goes on from BMAV01007585.1 coordinate 80,568, forward strand.
TACATGGATAATGTGGTGAAATTCTCCTGCTTTCTGAAGATAACTAGTGCCCTTTTATTAACAGGAAAACGTCTAACATGCATCAGGCACTGTGTGCTCTGCAAGATTTGTAGATGCTTCTTAATCCAAAATGTTCCTATTATATATATTGTTAAGAATTTTGTGTAAAATGGTGTACATAATTTGTATTTGGATGTGTAAAGCACTTATATTACTCTATGTTATATTTATTTTATGATAAAATTGCAAGCATATTCACAAGCAATGTCGTCCCTTAAGTTTTAAAGGTGATTCAATGGGAACTTGCGAAAGCTTGGCTATAGAGCCAAGTTGGTATCACTTTCGGCGACCAAGTTGGCAACTTGGCGACCAATTTAGTGACTATTTTTTGGCAAGTTCGGGACCTTATGGATTCTTTTAGAAATTAATGGAGAAACCCACTAATTTCAAGATCTATGACGCAAGTGGATTTTTCTTGAATGATCCGCCAAGTCTATAAATAGAGAGATGCTTGCCGAAACGAGTCAGTCTTGTTTCAACTAGCGATTAGAGAGAATTCTTTGACAGGCAATTATAGTAAACTCGCCTTGTCCGTGATTACCGATTAGCTCGGTTGTGCTTGTGAATAATCTTTCACATACGTATATTTTAGACATTGATAATGGTGTTTGAGGGCTGTTGAAGGTATGAAGACCTTTCGTGGGATTTATTCTGCGAATAATGCTGCTGAATTCTATATTTCAAGGATTGGATTTTTGACAATAAATTTTCATCACTCTTAAAGAACTGTCTTGTACATTGCGACCGATTTCCATAAAATCCTCGAAGCCGATCAATGTAATAATATCATCAAAACACATTTGGGGCATGATTGGATGCCACTTGCATCAAATTGAGAAAACTAATTGTGCCATATGCTTGACATGAAAGAGAGGACCATTCTTCAGGTTACTCCATACATATTATCATTGACACTGTAAGACACATTGCAGCATGCATCGTAGCGCGAGATGATCCTTCAACCGACTGATCTGACATTTTTCTCGCTTTCTGTAAAGAATATCATTTTGAAATAAGTAATTATTTACTGCTTGCTATTGTCTCTCTATGACTACTACATCCCTTAACTTTCTGAATTCTAGCAAATATAGTAAACTTGGGTGTGTTTTTTAATATTGTAAAAATATAACTATAATAATATTTTGTTTTCATACCTGCGAATTATATGTCTAGTAATTTTTGGATAAAATTTCGTTGTAGTAAAAGAATATGAAGCATTGTTTTATTCCTATCGCGGGGTCACTCGCGCCTCTTTTTGCTACCGTCGTTGCTCGTAAATACACCCCAAACTTTTGACACTTGTATTTAAATATGAAAAAGAAAATTAAGTCAATTATGATACATATTTATAAAGTACAAGATGTTTTTTGTATTATATGAATAGAATTATTAAATTTATTACATATAAATAAGAGTTACATTAATTTAAACTAAACATACAAAATTTTCATTTGAAAATACATAATTTTATATTTTTCATAAACCACAAGTAAAACCTATATACCAGTAATAAATATATTTTATAATTAATGATAAGGATAGTAGAAAGTAGAAAAATAATATTTTAATAGTTTTCCAGACATTCAGAGCAAATTGTATACCTATGCTCACCTGCTCGCCAGAAGTTCTTAGCACCCCAGATAAACTTTTGGAGGTCATTACGTTCCACTCGTTCGAGCGAGAATGATTGCATCAGACCTAAAGATTCGATGACATAAAATGTGCAGCTACAGAAAAAATCATGGTTTAGATCGTCGTGGAAATTCTAGGAGGCTTTTCTTGTTGCTGGGGTGTACAGAACACCCCACGTGAGTGATCGCGGGCTAGTTGAAAATAACGAATTGTTGAAGACACACAAATTTTCATCTATCCAAATTCTTAAATCCATATAAAGCTTACATTTAAAGTAGAACAATAAAAAATTCTTGTTTTTTACTTTTTATCTATGAACTCAAAATAAGAGTAGTTACTTTCAGGCAAATAAAAATCTGACGGTCATTAAATACAGTAATTCAAATGGAAAGGTGAAAAATATTAATTAATTACTGGAGAAGTACATATTAATCCATTGATTTTCTATGATAACATTTCCAAAGGGATTGAAAAGATTTAATTTTAAATTATTCTTAAATATAAGGGAGAGAATCGCAACCAAACATCTCTTTTCACTTGAGTTCGTCATTAGTTAAAATCTTTGAAACAATTATTTTGATTTTTAATGCAGATTGGGGATTAGTCACAAAAATATGAAGTGTATTTAAAAACTAGCGATAATTAGTATTCATTTAGAATGCCGAATAAAATTAAATTTTATTCTTTTGAAGCTGAAAAAAAAAGTTTTTTGCTCGAAGGCAAGAAAAAATGTCTCATTAAGAGCGTTGAAATTTTTTCAGAGTTCTAATATGATTCAACAAAATGTATTTTTATATTGGTAAAAAGCATTAGCATGGGAGAAATATTATACATTAAATGTTTGTGCGAGTATATATATAAAATATGTACTTGAATGTAAATTTATATATTGTACATGTTTAATATTTAAATTAAATCAAATATAAATATTAATGTGAATGAAAATAAAGGAAACTTTTTTAAATGTATCGCTTTATCTGAATTATTTTCTTAATTTGATAAATTTATCTTGAGCCTATATTTTCTTTACAAAAATACTATTCATATTTACTCTGCTTTTATAATTAAATTAAAATTAAAATATGTTGAAACGTTAAATTACATTTATATAGATATGGTAAAAGCTATTCAACATAGAATATATTATTACTTTTTATAAATTTAATTTGCTCATCGCGAAAACATTGTTTACATTCAAAATTAGATAAAATTATAAAAACGAGTGTTTTTAGCAATATAAGCTATTCCTTATGTTTCTGGTTCAATATAATTTAAATAGAAATGAAAGAAAAAAGTAATGTAAATTAAATGAAGTAATAAAACTAAAAAAAAAAAAACATCGAACAACTTTGGAAAATAATAATTGCTCGTTTGGAAAGAAACGAAAAATTCCAAATGCTATTAAAATGTTTAATGTAAATTTTATTCAAAAAACTGAAAAATCAATACTATTCCATATAAAACAGATTCCATATAAAATATATAAATTCCGTAATACATTCTTTAAATTTTGCAGTTCTCTGAAAGAGTGACATATATGCAAAAATCATAGAAGTTATTTAGCTTACAAAATGCAGTAAATTTATTATTTTTACTTGCTATATTGTTGAAACTGTGAACTATTTTCAACTCTTCAAACAAAGAAAGTATGTTAAAAAATATCCAAAAACTTCTATCAAAGTCTTTAATTAAGCTGTCTCTCTACTTTAATCATAGCTTTTTTCTCTCACAGGATAACATAACATTTTGTGAAGAAAATTAACAGTGTCAAAACATTGTTTCTTCACGATCAGATATTTCTTGCCCAGAATAGGAACTCTTAGATAGGAAATTATTTTCTAAGCCGATTAATGAAGACCAAGCTTCATAAAAAAAGAATGCTTGAGATTTTTAAGTTTTGGCTTTAAATTAAGCACGTGTTGAAACAGAAAAAAAAAAAGAAATTTGTATTTTCTAAACTGCTTTAAAATAAACAGATTTAAGATATTTTCCATAAACAAGTAACCGCTAGCCTTGCATTATGCTCTACAAAAAATAGTGTAGATCAAAGATGGCAAATCGGATTTTATCAAAGTTCCAAAATTAAAATAAACTGAAGTATAATTTTTTTCCAGTGTCATTGCCTTATGTCATTTTATACATACTACCTATACAGCGGCGCACACAAGGGGAAGGTTTCGACCCTTCCCCATAAAATAACATATTAATTTCTGCACAAAATATATACTCGGTCGTTATTTTTTTTAATTTTGCCTTTTTCTTTGACTAAAGTACTGTACACCACTGTACCAATATAACGGTACTTATTGGTTATTGGGACCAATAGATGGCAAATATTTTTCCGAATGGTCGCCAATAGGCATATTGGTGGTATTATCTAGTAAGGAAGCGTTTCTCAAACTGTGGGGCGCAACCCCCTTGGGAGACGTAACAACTCTACGTGGAGGGTGTGAGCATATTGAAAAGTCGAAAACAAAAGCATTAAAAAAATTTTAATTTACTGGAAGAAAACAAATGAAATACATTTTGACATAATATTAAAATAAAGTGCATATTTACACTGATATATTACACAGATAAATGTGCCAGTGCTACACAATGTATTTGATAATTAATTTAACAATATTTAGATAAGAAACTAGTTTAATAATTACCAATTATCCCATGAGATTGTAATATATAAAATTATATACAAAAATTAACACTTACCTTGATAATTTTTGTGTGGTTTATAATTAATCCCTATATAAAATACCGATTAAACGTTTTGCGATGCTACCCAATGCCAACCGTTTCTACGTAGGCGCGCGTATGTAATGTATTAGGGGCGAGAAGAATTAAATAAGAAAATAATCTGAAATAAAAAGATACTTCGCAAACATTGTCCAGGTCCTTTTATTACAGTCCAAAGCCTTCGGAATAATTTTATGGATAGCAGTGCATAGAAATAAACGTTTTGACCGAGCGAGACGTTTATATACGCTGGTGGCACGTAAGAGGTTAAAGCCGTATCGTAGTTTTAACATCAAAGTATAGCATTATTGAATTCAATACATGGTTATTGTATGGGGGGTGATTAAAATTATGTTTAAATACTGGGTCGCGAAATGTAGTAAGGAACATTCATTAAAAGTCTACGTCAAAACAAAATTTAATGTGCTTTATAAGTGCTGCTGTGAACTTGGCTACATAATCCCAATCGACAATAAGTAATTATTAAATTTTTAAATGTAAAATTAATGGGCAAAGCATAGATATAGAATATAATATATATGTAACATAAAAATAACACAATAAATAGTTAAATTTTAAAAATACGTGCTTCCCGACAATCAGTTTATATATTTATGGGACGCTATAGTTACATAATATATGCGATTACGTGTTTCCAGCACATCAGTTCTTGTGCTTCGATATTATGAACTTTTGCTTATGGCGAATTCTTTTAAAAAGTATAAATTTGAAGAAAAAAAATAATAATACGCATTAGTAAATAAATTGGACTCGATTCATATGTACAAATAAATAAATACAGTGATGAATAATAGAAATATTTGTTAAATTTTGAGAAATGTTTTAAAGAATCTGAATATTTAAACATATTTAACAAATAACAAGTTTTGAAATTTTATTTCAACTCTGCTGGCAGAACACGTACAAATCAGTTCTGAATTCAATGGAAAACACGTGATTTCGATTATTATGAACCATCTTATATATTTAACTAATTGAGTATCTGGCACATATGAAATAGTATCGGCTCTTTCAACGAAATAAATTGAGGTATAGTTATAGTTTTAATATCTTTTCAAAGTTAATTCGAAAATTATATCTTTAACAGTATTTTTATTTGAATTTTTTTGAATAATCTTTTTTTATTATTGAAATCTTCAAACAAATTCAGAACATTTTCCATTATATTTCCATCTGAAAAGGTGTTTGAGTGTTTAGAACTTTTAACACTAGCTTTTATAATATTGTTATTGCTTTTTATAAATTTTGATAAAAAAATTCTTTTGAGTTTTTTTTCTATTTTTTTTACCACTGAAAAATTATTCATTTCCTTTCCTCAATATTTGTTCGGCAAATTCTTCATGGTGCATTTCGATATTTTTTTTTTTTTTTTGTATGATGACGTTCGACTTAAGATGGTTTCAGAACACAGACACAAACGCATCTGCATACTTAATGAATTCAAAATGAACAGTCTAAGAATTTTCAAAACTTCATACATCAGTTTATTCTGCTGTATTATTGATAACATTTGAATCATGCTAACCTTAAATATTTTTATATGTAAATTAAAATACAAATTTTCAATATTCAAATCTTTATACTCACAGACAAGTATAGAAAACACTCATCCCATAAGCATTTGTTATGTGGTACCATCTGTAATTTTTTTCCAATAATCTTTTTTTACTAGAAATAGTAGATAACTTAATTGTAAAACTAAAACTTTCACGTTAACTAACAATTTTTTTTTAAAAAAAATATTTTAATAGGTAATAGATTTTTTGCATTAAGTTAAGTTGTCCATCGCGCTAAATTTTGTAATTTTGTTCTACGTATATGTATGTCAATAATAATACTTTGCTTTCAAAATAGTTTATTCAACATATTTACTATTATATCATTAGCATTAACTTTTAAAATTGGAGACATTACATGGCAAATACCGGGTGTTCATATTGAAATATGAAATTTGCGAGCAGTCTGCGGCAAAAACTATGCATTAGAATTGCATGAAAATTGGGTAATGGCAGAATGAAATGATGGGAGTTTTATTGAGGAAAAAAACAAGGAATTTCAAAAACCACCACTAGATGTCATTCTGCAATGTAAGCTATTAGCTTATGCAAATGTCGTAACCATAGAGCAATCCGTTATTCCGACTCTTCAGGCAAGGCGATGTGATACAGCCACAGTGTTTATACTGATGGTGCTCCTCCACATAACGCCCGTTCTATGAAATAAGTGCTCCACCGCTATTTCGGTGACGACAGAATCATCAACTGGAATTTTCCTACAGCTTGGCCTCCTAGATCTCTCGATTTGAATCCTTGCGACTTTTAGCTTTGGGAATACCTCAAACCCATGGTCTACCGTGATCCCATCACATCTCCATTCGACCTTAAAGAAGGCTTAGAATGAATGCCTTGTGCTTAACATTCCCCAGTTAATGCTGTTTCAGAAATAGAACATGTGATTTTACGCTGCCAGATGGTAGCACACAACGGTCGACAGCATATTTAGTAAATTTTTGTAGATGTTCTCAATAAAGCTATGATACGCCACCTAAGAGTGGTTTTTGAAACTCGTTGTTTTTTTCTTCGCTCGATAAATTTCCCATAATTTCATTCTGCAATTACCCAATTTTCACCCAATTCCACTGTATAATTTTTGCAACAGACAGCTCTCAAATTTCAAGTTTAATTATGGACACCCGGTATATGGAATATTCGCGTTTTGATTATTTCTTTTTAAATTTAATTTTAGGTGTTTGCTGTTCGTACTGTGATATGACATCTGCAGTTCCACGTTTCCCATGGATTTCTACTGTACATATTATTAATCAATAAAATGAGATATGTTGAATAAATATTGCACAATTAAATTTTAATCTTCACAACTAGTCTTTCATATTCTACATCTGTTCATAAACAGTACCACCCCTTAAAATCGTTGCGATTTGCCTTTCTCAGCACTTTTCTGAGGAGCAGTTTACGATCGCAAAACCGGAATTATTACCGAAACTAGATTTTCAACGGCATTATTTTTTTCTTGTTTCGTGGTTTCGTCCAAATATTCTGTGATTATTTAAAGTACCTCGAGAAAGCCTCTTGCTAACAATATTCCCATATCTTATGATTTTCTTAGATATACTTGTTTAATGACTTCGACAAAAAAAGAAAGGGTTACATTTATCTAAAATAAAGGAAATATAATGTTTTGTGAATATCTATTAGCTTTTATCAACCTGAATAAAAGTAAAATTTTTGTGAAAATAACCTTGTCCAGATTATCTTACAAAGGAAAAACGGAAAATAGCATATGAAAAGGATGTACGGAAGGCCAAATATTAGGGTGCTAAATCCGAAAAAATTGTATTGTATGTTACAATGTTGTACTTTGATTTCTGAAAATTCACAAAGCAAATATTATTTTAAAATGTATTTATTGCATGTACTTTTATATTATATATGTTTTCCTTAACTCAAAGATAATTCTATCTTCAGATTCTTTTTATTTGTTTAATAGTAAAATTCTAAAAAAGTATCCTTTTTCTTATGATATAATGTATAAAAATAAAATCAGATTTTTCTAGAAAAAAAAAATGTGTTTATGAGAGAAAATTTAACATAGTTTATCTAAAATGTTGTAAAATTTAACAACATACACGTTGGTTTAATCTTACTCTCTTAAGCAAACGTATATAAGAAAATTTTATTCTAAAACTTTTAAGTAAGTGTTACCACAGAAATTGTGTGATGGAATTCCTTCAAAATAGTTAAAAGTTAATAGAAGCTCTGTCAGGAATTTGGAAACTATATTCAAAATTCAATTTTCTTGTAAATTGAGTCTGAATGTAATAAAATATGTTTCACCTTACAAATGCCGTTGAAATTTTAAAGGGAACTAGAGGTTCTGTTTTCAGCTCTACAAATATATTCCGTTATATTTTCTAGATAGTAAAACGTCTTTTCAAGTTTCATATTTGCATTCTTGTGTTTATGAAACAGGCTTACACTTAATTTATAGGTTAGGTAAATTTGAATCATAGCATAGTACAATGTCTGCATGCATAATATATTCGACTTCGCTTACTATAATTTTAAATATATTGGTCTCATAAATTATAAAGATAAAGGCAGTTTGTTCTATTCAGGAAAATATGTGTAGACTAACAAAAAATGTTAAAAATATCTTTTTCTGAGAAGCATGAATTAACTTAAATTCTGTTGTACACAATGGAGCGAGAAGAAAATAAGAATTCGAAAAAAGAATGTTAACTCAAAATTTTAGAACTTGTTTTTAGAATGTATAACAATTTTATCAGTAAAATAGATAGGTTCCATAGAAATCCAATTACAGAATTTTGTTTAAAAAAGTGCTCTAAAAAGTAATGATGAAGAGAAAAGGTATTTTTTTTCTCTTTATATAAACGTAAAATTTTATAATTGTATTAACATAGCTTTTTATAGTACAAAGAAAACTCTCTCACATATGTATTTTGTAATGTTAAAGTTTACTTATAACATGTAATGATTTATTCCAAAAAAATTTGAAGAATTTTAATTATATTGTGATAGTGATGATAACAATTGCGTTTAAATTTTGTTCATTGCCTGAAAAATATATATATATATATATATAAATTTACTTTTAATGAAATAATCTAAGTTTGGAAAATATTTGTCAAATATATTAAGAAATAATGGTGAAAGAATCCTAATAAATATTTCAGTAATTCAAAAAAAAAAAAAAAAAAAAAAATGTGTGATATCCAAATTGAATTTTAAGAAGTTACTGCCTTAATCAGTTATACTTTAAAATAACATAAAGCACATCATTTTTCCATTACATACATTGTTAAATGTAATCTTATTGATATTAATCAAATACAGTCGGACCTTCATTTTACAAACCTCTATTTAGAGAATTTTTCTATTTTGTGAACTTTTTCTTAGAACCAAACACATTTGACTATTTTCTTCCTAAAATAGCCTCCAAATAGTGAAGTGCATTTCCTATTTAAAGAACTTTTTTCACTTACGATTCGATTTTTTTTCTCCGTATTTTACAAAAATATTTCGAGACATTTTGAATTATTCTCTTTTTGAACACATTTTATGGTGATCAATGACCTTGAACTGGTTTTACCAGGAGCCTGACTCACCTAGTGCAAAAAATCTGCCGTAATTTTTCAAATAAAATTAACAGATTTTATCAGTAATTAAATTTAAGGACGTATGCTTAAAATTACTGACTCTTAAATAAAGTATGTTTAAAAATATATACATGTAGGCTTAAAATTGGAAAATTCATTAATTTTAATATAAAACTATTTTTTAAAGTTGAAAATGCAGTGTATTTCTGAACAATGTTTTTTTTTTTCTCACTGTAAATATCTTTTTAGTGGGTAATATTTATGAAATGAATATAGATTTTAATTTACAAAAAAAGTATGAATAATTACTTTTTTCTTCAATAATGTATAGTGCTTATAAATTTAAAATTTGTTATATTTGGTTTCTCTCTAAAGTACATTAAATAATAAACATCTATTTAACGAATTTTCCACATAACGATCTTTTTTTCGGGATTTAGCAATTGCATTAAATAGATGTCGGACTGTATATGGTGTTCGTTTGTTATAAAGTAATTCATTTCCAAACAGACAAGTGCCAAACTAAAAATAACAGTTAGAAAATGTTTAGAAATCTATGAATCTCCTCGATAAGGAGCTTGCGTTTCATGTAGCTGTTCTGGGCCCTTGTTGAAAAAAACAAACCTTATAAAATGATTTTTTGTATTATATTTGAGCATGTCCATAGTTTAATGTTACAAATCCTTTTAGGAATCCTCATGTAGACTGCAAGAATGGAATTTTATGTATGGTGAAACATTTTAAATATTACTGATACATGATGCAGTTATTTGTCTGGTATTCAGCTTGGCTCTCTGTAACACCGGCTATAATTTTCCCGAGTATCTTTCGATGTACAGAGGGATTACAATTACAGACACATATTCAAAATACTGTGAAATAATGCAAGAATTACAAGTTGCTTGACCTGAGTATGCGTGAAACACAAGAAATTTGTGTAGAGAAAGGGAAAGAAAAAGTGGATAACTTGTCAATAAATGATACTGAATTTGCCCTAATACATGTATAAAACTGTCTATAAAATAATTAGAATCTTATTTCTGAAATTATGCGAGTTGCAAGTGAAACCAATCGTACTGCTCAAAGTGACGATTGTTATTGAATTTACGGAGACATTCAGTGAATGAAAGAAAGACTGTAAAATTTGGTATTGTTATGTACAGGAAGCAAGACATATGTTTTTATAAAAGAGAAAAACTAGCAATAAACCAAATTACCCATACAGTGACCTTTGGATTATGAAGCTGGATTGATTTCTGATCAGATAAGCCCATATTCTGTAACTCTGAGGATTGATAGAAGTTTTGAAAAGTAAGAAGACATCTGTTCACAAAGTTTCTCATGATTTTGAATTGTGCACATCTACCTGAGTAAGGAAATATAGAAGAAATATTCTCGCATTAGTCATCTTAGTTGCTGAATTTTAAATGATGTTTCATAAATTAAATGATCTTTGCTGAAAATATTACTAAAGTTTGAAGAAATCTCAATGAGAACGGCCCTTTTTCCCCGTACTACTTCTCATCATCTTCCACAATCTAGAGAACCATTTTCTACTGATTTCGAAAAAGTTATTCTGCTTCTGCCACATTTCATGCCAAATGGTCTGTAATTTTCGAATTTGTGAAGTAGCTTCTGCAGACTTTTAATAGAATCCGGAATCTTTTCTTACAGCAGATTAAACTGCTGTTTGTAAAAAATGCAACACCATGAAATAATCATCAGAATTAAATGAAATTTAATGCACAAACGACTTGTATTAGTACCAATAAATGACGAAATTTTGAAATCAAAAAATAAATATTAGGTATCCGAAATCAGTATTTGGTGTAGCCACCAAGCGCTTCAAAACGTGTTTCATGTACGACGTGGCATGGAATCAAAAAGATTTTGAATCTCTGTCTGTGGAAGAGAATGCCGAATTTCTTGTATGAGCTGCAAAAATTCGTCTTTTGAAGCTGCAGGACGCGGATTACGAGTGAAACGCAGACCAACTCAATCCCACTCGTGCTCTATAGGAGACATATCTGGCGAATAAGCAGGTCAAGGAAGAAGTTGTATGTGTTGGGCTGAACAAAAGTCTTGAACAGTATTTGCAACATGTGGGCGTGTATTATCCTGCTGAAAGATAGCTCCAAGGATGCCTTGAAGGAAGGGAATAACTTGGGGCTGTAGCACTTTACGGATGTACCTGTTGCTGTTGAGATTATTCTCAATTCGTAGCAAATTGGATCGTCCAAGATACGAAATCACACCACGAACCATAACCCTACGTGTTAGGCTACTATATCGTTCGGTAGCACACTCTGAAATGCAGCGCTCACCGGCATAGCGTCTAACATGAATGCGGAAATAATGGTCCGACAAATTGAAGCGTAATTCATCTGAAAAGACAACTTGGTGCCAATCAGCCTACCAGGCTCTTTGCTCATGAGCCCATTCCAGACGTAGCCGTCGATGGTTAGCTTTGAGGGGGATCCTGTATAAAGGCACCCTTGCACGCAATCCACGGTGCAGCATACTTCAACGAATTGACGAAGCCGACATTTGTACACCTTTAGCAGTAAACCAACGTGCTGTCAACTGCCTGGAAGAAGCTGCATGGTCATTCACCACCAAACGATCATCGCTCGGTGACATTACCTTCCGTCGTCCACTGCCAGTTTTTCGAGTTGTTTAGTGCTCGTCGGTCCACCGCTTCCAAATTCGTATCATAGTGAAACTGTTCCACTGCAAACGGGCTACTATTACGGGATAGGAAAATTCTCTTTCTCTATGGCCGATAGTCCTCCCCCGTTCAAATTCCGTAAGTTGTTGAAATTTCTCCTTATTTCGTCGTGGAGGCATACTTAGGTCTCACTAAACGTTCACAACTAACAAATAATCATTAACCCTTTTGAACGTCTCGCTACAGTCCTATATTTATACGCTTTCAGCATCAGTTAAGAGGGCGCTGCCCACGCCACGCGTGCGCGGTTGCTCTGAAACTTTACTATTTTGCGTAACATCTTATAATTGATATTTGCTGTAAAGTTCATTTAATTCTGATGATTCCATCATGGTGCTGCATGTTTTACAAACAGCAGCGTATATTTGAGTTATCAGGATAGTGGGCCCACAGTTGCCGTATCTCTAAAACAGTTGCAAAAGCAAAGTCATATCCTTATTTTCAATTACCAAGAAGTTCTTCTCAAACACAAAACAACGGAAACTTTTTGTTTCTAAATTCCAGTAACAGTTCATGTTTCAAAATTTGACTCGTACTGATACCTATATAAAATATGTATATTTGGTAATTGTTAAGATGTAGGAGGAATTAAAGGGCTTTGTATGTATGTGTCTATAACCCTTTCTGAAGCTAGAGCATTTTTTTAAATTTGTTATTTTGTACAACAACTGTACTTTGTAATTCTCTGCATTTTCTTTCCTCGCTAAAGATTCTATTAACAGATATATTCGCATTTCTTTGTTAATGAGAAGCAAGTTAGAGATTGGAGAATTAAACGCCTTGAATAAGGGAAGATGCCAAAATAATGTGGTTGAAAAGAAAACACACCGCGTCACGATCTTATGCATTTCAGATTTCCCAGTAAGTGGAAGTGAATTTTACACACCATTCAAAAACATGAATTCTGACACCGACGTTGAAAGATATATATGACTAGTGCATTTAAAACACCCAAGACAATGTAAAAAAATGTCATCCCTAAACTACATTTGTTTCGAAATTAACTGATCTGACCCCTAAATTTTAACTTGAAAAAGTTTCGAAAATTCTCGGCTTAGAAACAGAAATATATTTATTATGATTTGATAGGCAAATATAATTTTCAAGATGACAATTTATTTAAGTAATTATTAATCCTGGAAAATTGTCTGAATGTCTTCCATCATGTTAATTATAACTTAATATTATAATTTTTAAGAAAGGGATATGAAGCAATTTTAAGAAATTACTAAAAATTTTGATAAAAGATTTTTATGGAATTCCTTGCTTTTATATGGAATCGGTCTAACTTTAATAATATTCAAAATCTATGTTTAATATTAATCGCCGTAATTATACCTCCAATTTAAAATTGATAATCGATATGATGTTAAACTTGCATTCATTATCAATAGCACGATTCTTGCAAGCTACTCCCCAATAAATTTAGTCAAACCAATTTAATATCGTAAATTTTATCATTCTACCATTCTTTCTTTAATAGGCTTGGAAAAGTGTCGAAATGATTTGTGAGTTAGTGAAAAAATTGCTGTGTATAACTATTTTTTGTTTCAAAGTTCATTATATCTCTGAAATACCTGTTTTAAGTTTTGATTTTTCTGTTCTTTTTCCTTAAAATTTTAATAAATCTTATTTTAATTTATATTAACACATGTTTAAAATTCATATTATGGTGTTATATCAAATTATTTTCTGGCAAAATTGGAAATTTATTGTTAATTGCACTCAAGTTCTTCAAGAAAGTATGCATGAAATACATCAGTCTGCATGTAACGGTATTTTAATCTAAATACTGTTATTTACTGAATATTATCATTATTTTTGTTAAATAATAATGATAATAATATTCAGAAAAAGTATTAGTATTTTTGATATTATACAACTAAATACCCGTACAAAGTAATTTTTCTTTATACTTCTCCTTTCTTTAAAATTTAGTTACTTGCTTGAGAATATGAGTATTCTTTTTCTTTTTACTTTTGAACAAGAATGTACTTAACGAATAAAACTTAACTCGGATAATTAAAGACAGCTAAACATTTTAATCAAAAAATATTTTTTTTAGATAAATCTTTTGTTTAAAATATTTTAGATCTACCATCATGTAAATTACCCGTATCATGTGTTTATATTTTGATACAATATAAAATTGTAAAATGTTTAACTAAATTTTAATTCAGTAAACTAGTAAACTGTAATATAACTAGTACTCTATAAAATAAAGTTTAATTCATTGTACTGCAATGCTTTACAGAATGCAATTACTTTACTGAATGCTAAGCTAAAATGATTAAAAAATTTCTTAAGATCAATGAAAATGTCGTCAGTTCACTTTAAGTAGGACGAGAGAATGAATGGTTTAGATAGATAGATAAAAGTTCAATATATAGAAATTACCTCGCTGCTAAGTAGGTTAATTGCATTTTGAAATTGAAAGTTTTTTTAGTACCATATAGAGGAAGTGTAATTTACTTGCAAAAATTTAGACCTTCACATAATGTAAATTTGTGGATAAAATACACTAGCATGCAAAACTTAAGGTATTAAACTACGTACGGTACCGCGATTTTGCAAAAGCGTATAAATGGATAATATTTATGATATTTAGTGTCACTTAGATTAGAAAATGTATATAAATTGTTTTAAGAATATTATTACAATAAAAAATTGTTTAAGTACAATATTTTGACAAAAAATGAACATAGAAGGACCCATTTTCAAAATATTCTCCTTTTGTGAAAAATGCTTCTATTATAATAATATTTTGCCTGTATATAACTCAGACCTTTGTGCAGAGGCTCAAATAGAATTTTTGAAATGTATAACTTAGAAGTGGGTTTATCCATGTTTTACGACAACAAAGGGGAGAAATTTTAAGAAAAAAATGCCGACAATTATTTCAATGAGTTGTAACTCTGAAAATAATGTGAATGTTTCAAACATCATAGTTGCTCCTCTGTACAGAGATCTGAGCTATATACAGGCAAAATATTGTTATAATAGAAGCATTTTTCCCCAAAGGAGAACATTTTGAAAAAAAGGTTATTCTAAGTTAATTTTTTGCCGAAATATTGTATTTAAATAAATTGTTTTTGTTAAATTGTCTTTAAAACAATTTTATACATCTATTCTAATCTAAGTGGCACTAAATATCATAAAAATTATCCGTTTATGCACTTTTTTAAAATCACGTTTCCTAACGTAGTCGGATACCTTAATCAACAAACAAATGTTTCAACATAAAACCATGAAATCGTTGGAAATGATTTTTTTGTGATCAGTAGAGTGTAAAGGCAACTCAGTAGAAAAGAGATGCATATGCAAATATCAACATATGACAACAGAGATTATGTCATGGCACACAAATGCCTGAATTGCGCACTTAGTATCAGGAGGAAGAATCCTCCTAATGTTAGGAGGAGGAACGCTTTTCCAGATATTCACTGCAAGTGGAAACGAAATCATACCTTTATAATGGCCATCCGGATTCCTTTTCACGTGATAGAATTATCTGCAAGATTTAGGAAGGGCGCAGTTTGCCGAGTATTGTACTATAGTTTGGAATTGACAAGAGTGGAGCTTAAAAGCTCCACTCTTAGAAAGGCTTCAAAATGACAAATATTGCTGTAAGAATGGTTGTGGATTATCGACAGAAAGAAACAACGCAGGTGATGGCAGATATTTCATTCTGCTGCTGAAAAGAGACCAGGACAGCATTTCTCAAACTGTGGGGCGCGAGCATATTGAAAAATCAAAAACAAAAGATTATTTTTAAAAAATGATTAATTTACTGAAAGTAAACAAACACCATACATTCTGACATAATCTCAAAAATAAAATATATACTTACACTGATATATTACATTTATAAATGTATCAGTGCTAACACACACACACAATTTATTTTATAAATTAACAATACTAAGTTAAGAACAAGTTTATTAATTACCAGTGACACCATGGGATTGTCATATATAAAATTATATACAAAATTTAACACTTATCTCGATCATTTGTACGGTTTATACTAAATCCATTAACTGCCGATTAAAAGTTATTTGATTCGCTTCCCAATGCCAACCGTTTTCCACGTAAGTGAGCGTGTGTGATATATTGGGGGAAGAATGAAGAAGCAAAAATAATCTGAAATAAGTAAATTTCTCGCAAACATTGTAAAGGTATTTTTATTGCATTCCAAAGCCTTCGGAATAATTTTATGAATAGCAGTGCACAGAAAAGATCATAAGACTTTGGAAAGACGTATATATACGTGAGGGGAAATTAACGCTTTGCCTGAGCGAGACGTTTATATACGCCAGTGGCACTTAGAGGTTAAGGTCGTATCGTATAGTTTTAGCATCGTAGTATAATATTATTGAATTCAATACATTACTGTTTTATGAA
Organism: Trichonephila inaurata madagascariensis; assembly: GCA_019973955.1. Classification (NCBI taxonomy): domain Eukaryota; kingdom Metazoa; phylum Arthropoda; class Arachnida; order Araneae; family Nephilidae; genus Trichonephila; species Trichonephila inaurata. Next base: position 97,283 of record BMAV01007585.1, read on the forward strand.
AGGGAGCCTCGATGAAAATTATGATTAAATATTGGGTCGCGAATATTGAAACTTTAAGAAGCACTGGACCAGCAGTAGGCATTGGACAACATTGCTTAACATCTATGTTTTGCAGCAGGACAACAGGTATCACGTTTTACTGTGGTTAGAAGTCTACATTAAATTGGTCTGTTCCTTTATCATCCTGAACGCTGTATTCGAGATGAACAGCAGCTCATTAACGGCGTCGGTTACAATTGTGTGAGGACCACAAAAAGTGGACGTATCCTCAATGGTCTCACGTTTTGTTTATTGCTTAGAGTCTTTTCAATCAGAACAACGGTTCTCTTCCGCAATTGGTAAAGACACGATTTTATTTCACTAATATCAGAGAGAGGGACCATTAGAGTAGTCCTGGAGTGCTTTTGTGGGGATATATAATAAATAATGGTCGAATAGAGCTCCAAATTTTCGAAAGCGACTCACTTAAAACAGATCGTTATTGTAAAGAATATATTCTCCCACACTTCTGTCTCCTCCGAGTTGCAATTGACTCAGACTTTATTTTTTTGTGACAATACATGTCTACACAAGAAGTTTGCTGTTAAAGAGCTTCTAGAAACTGAGTTTGCCCGACAAACTGGTTTGTCAACATGCTTCTCCCTAATTTAAATAATATCGAACATGTGTGGGATGCTTGCAAGATCTTATCCCCGGAGAGTACCGCATAGCTGAAACGGTTGCTCCTTGTTGAATGCCGAATTTTGCCACAACAATTGCTAAATAATTTGTTAATGAGGATGAAAAGACGGTTTGACGCAAGCATTGTTGTTAAGAGGTGTCGTATTCTGTACAAAGAGACATAAGTTTGTTGCTCTACCTCAAGACCAGATAATATTTTTTAGTCACGCAACTCCATCATTAAAACATTTTCCACTTTGTTCCGTACTGTATGAATACACAACTCATTTTTGACTACTATACTTTCATGAATCGTTATGTGCAACACTGAGCATTTGAGTTTGAATTTTATGTCACCTAGTTGATTTTCTTTTTTTTAATTACGATAGAATTTCAAAAGTTGCTAGAGTTTTGCACACTAGTGTATTTGATGTATTGTAAGTACAAATCTAGACTTAAGCTGTAATTTAAAATTCAGTTTGTTGTGTGTACAGCACAACCTTCCAACGCCAAAAATAAAAAACAATTTTTAAAATGAAATTTTTTAAATTTCGAACATTTATACTATAAAAATTGTTGTAAAACTTAATTTCAGAATTGTTAATGAAAACTCCTCCTTCATTTTTATATGCAACATTGCATGTGATTAATAAAATTATATTTAAAAATCATTTCACAAACGCTAGGTTTGTAGCATATTTATGCCAACATAATGTATCTATATACATAAATAATGTCATTTTCTCATTTTTTCTTTTCACACATTAAATACTTCTCTTTTCAAAAATAAGGTGGCCCTATAATTTTTTGCTAGTCCTAGAAACTAAGAAAATTTTATGACTTTTATTCTTTACTTTCAACAAAATTTATTTGTTTTGCGAAGGTTTATTAACCAATAAAATATGTGCTGTTATTTTAAATTTTTATTCCTTTGCGTAAAACGAAAGAAATTCACATAAAACGGAAACTTATTCATCTATTTATGGTGCATTCACTACCGATGTCTGTCACGACATATTTCATACAAATCCCAATAACATCCAAGGAATTTTTATAGCAGGACGTTGCCCTACAAAACGTAAATCATGCACAACTATAAATGCTTCTATTGATGAAATATTTGACAAATTCTACCATTTTTCATTTGGCAAAGGATGACAAAATATCCTTTATCAAAACTATATCTAAAAAATAAAACATATACTTAACATTTGTTTTCCTTTTTTCTCTCAAACGCTTTTGTGTTTTGAGTAATATTGCACTTTCTAACGCATATGCTTTGCAAAATACACTAAGCATTTGTGGCTTTACACCAAAATTAATTAATTAGTTTTCTTCAACCCTAATTTACATTTGGTCATTGAGTAGATGAATAAATGCACATATTTTAAGAAACATATATATTTTAACTTAACAATCTTATTAAAAATGTTCCTATTGGAAATCATACTATGCAAAACATAGAACATAAATTTATAAGTTACCATGTGCTTATTTTAAATAAATAAATACAAAAGGTGTTAGGTATTTGCTGAAATAAAATGCATTTGAGATAGAAATATTTAAAATACCATACTCACAAATTTAAACTAAAATATAGCATATAATTTTAACAAACTAATTAACTTAATATAACTTTGATTTAATATACAAGTTATACATAAATTTATCTTATACATTTAACATGAATACGGATGGTGCTTTTAAATAATTTCAATTAAATTCAAGCTCATTTAGGTATAAAAAAAAGTATAAATAACTTAGCTATGAATAATTAGGTATTTTTAAATATAAGTAAAAGAATTACGAAGGCTATACAAGCATTTTTCAAGAGAAATGTTCACATTTTCATAATTATTTAGGAGAGAAAAATACTGATTAAATATCATATGAATAATCTTATAATTATTTTGTATTTCATGTATGAGCTATTTTTATCAGTTTGAATTATATAAGAAAAATGCACTTACATTCCAATGCACTTAAATACCAATTTTGTTTACATTTGTACTAGTTTTACATGAGCAATAATTACAGAATTTTTAAAAGTTTTTAATGAGAAAAAATATATTTTATTTTTAATATTAAACATTACATAAAAATTACAATGGCTACTATTTCTTAAAATAAATTTATTTACCTGTAAAGAATAAATGTTTTGTGGATACGATATATATAAGAGATTGAGAAGAAAATTAATGCCTAAAAGTGTATTATCCACTAAAAACACTTCAACAGTTCAGTTCCCTTTTTGAAATGTTTAAACAATCTTTTTAATCTAAATTTTTTTTCTGAAAGAAAAATTTATATATCAGTCTAAGCTCCCTAAGTGTGTTTGGGAATTTCAATACTACTATAACTATTTTACTAATATACCTCTATCAACCATACACTTTGTAATTGATATTGCTCCTAAGAATCCTAATTCAGAAAATTCTTTAAAAATTAAAAATTAGCAATTTGATTACTGATAAAAGACAGCTTACAGAAAATAATTTTCAACTTAATCCTATAATACTTGTTTCTTTTATCCAACCCTACATATAAATTCTTAAAAAAAAAAAAAATCTTAACTTAAATCCATTATAGAAAACTTTTAATAAACTTTCCACCTAATGCAACTATTTTAAAATAAAGTAATTAATTTTAAATATTAGTAAAGAGTGGATTTAGTGAAATTAACCGAACATATACTAATTAAGAGGAAAGAGGATTAATAATGTATGCTCATAATACTCAACCTTGATATGAGGCATACTTTAATAATTTTACATATTCGAAACACAATTGTCCTAGTTATAAACCCTTCAAAGGGAGCTTAAATACTATTGAGAGTATGTGAACTTTCTGATATAAGAGATTAAATAATCTTTTGCCGAAGTTTAGCTGATTATTCAAAATACTTGAATTAGTGGTAGCACATAGATATCTAGAATTTCTAAGTATGGACTCTCTAGATTAGTGGTCGCCAAACTTAGGCAGTTTCTGAGCTACCGTATCATTTTTGAATCCCACAAAGATGTACCAATTTTTAAAAATGTAACACTTTAGCGTGGTGCCTATAAACTTAAATTTCTAGTTAATTTGAAACCAGTTTTAATTAAAAGGTAAACAACATAAAGGAACTGAAATAAAATTGTACATACAGAAGAAATTTAAGTGTCGTGAGTAATAAATAATATATTTTTTAAGTCAATTCCTACTTAGGTCAACAAAGAAAAATTTTATTTTAGTAACTTTTTTAGTAAATAATTACAATTAACATAAATATGAATTTACATATGACAGTATCGCAATATTAAGTGGGAAAATATTAAACGATAGTCCTTGCAATTTTCCAGTTTCATTTCTATATAGGGTGTTCGACTATTATTTTTGTTTGCTACTATTTATTCACTAATTAAATTTGTTGTTATTGTTGTTTCTTTGTGAAATTTTTTCTACACGGCTTTCTGGACAGCACATTTATTAGCACAAACGAAAAAAACGATTATGGATATTACACACAGCAAAATCGTCTGACCAAAGCACACATCATCTGATCAGCAAGTGGGCCACGTAGAAGAAATGCGTGGGAGAAGAAGCGGGAAAAAGCGAGTGGTTGGATCACACAGTTATCCTTCCGCTAGAAAAAATAGTTCACTCGCTTCAACCCTACAAACTTTAATTGTTCCAATAAAATAGTATAGTAAAAATAAAACTTACATTCTCAGAAATTAGGCCATCCCAGGTGGGATTCGAGACCACGATCTTTGTATTAGTAGTCCAATGCACTATAGTGACACAAAGAGAAAATTTCCATTTTATATATGGTGTTGGACTATTATTTTTTGTTGGTTACTATTTATTCATTAATTAAATTTAATTATTGATTTAATATTTGAAAAAAAACTGTATCAATGTCAAGTGTCATCTATTACAAGTTTAAAAAATGTATTTCAACTTGAGTGGATGAATAATAATTATTTTATAAGCGATTGAAAATTTGAACAAGACACGCACATAAATAAATATAGAAGGGAGAGTGTGAACTAATAGTAGGAATTAAATAACACTTGTAGTAGCATGTATTTCCTCATATTAATGAGGTGGAGCTATTTTTTTTCGTGGTTAACAAGTTTTTAAAATAGGGATAGTAGATAAAGAATGACATTTGAATACAATTGTCTATTTCATCACTGAGTCTGTTTCTATACACATTTTTTCAAATTTCATGCTGAAAAAAGAAATACCACACAGATATGGAGACTTGAACATTACTTTCATTTTGAGACATGCCTGGAAAAGTTGGGTATTTTCCTTTAAGTACGGAAGGCCACATATTTTCAAGGCTGTAAAAAGACAATTTACATATAAAACATATTGAAAACCAACCAATACCAACTCCACTGCAGCATTATCTTTTTGAAAATCAAAATATTCAAAGACACAGATAAAGATATTTTCAGCATCGATTTCTATAAAAGGGGCATTAACGCGATCTACCGGAAATGTCCTCGTGAGCTATTAGTAGATCACTATTGACGGTTTGGAGATCCCTTCTCCGGATATATTCCGAAAATAAATACGCTTTATGGAAGAAATTTCAGTCAGTGTAAATTTAAGTTCTTAAAATGCATCACACTATCACTATGTAATGGTTTTGGACTTCTTATCGAATAATGCGGTTGTTAAATAAAGCTAATTAAATTAAAATATTAATTAAGAAAAGTTTAAGGCATTTCGAATTTTTTTAATGTATCAGTTTAGAAATAGAGCTTATTATTGTACCTAAAAAAAATAAAAGCCTCATCTAATTCCTGTAGAGCCATAAAAAAGCCACAAGAGTTGCTAAGTGTCAAAACCTCTGTTATTTCGATTTTCTACGAGTTTATCTTCATTTTTGTATTATTCACTAATAACATAAAATTAACCAAAATATCATTTAAAACTTCTAATATTTTGCTCTATTTCTGTAAATCTTATATTGTTAATAAAATAGCAAAATTTTTATCATGGCTATTGCTTATTCGTTCACAATTAAAATTCTAGCCAAGAAAAAATTCTCGAAAAATGTGCATTTAATAAGCTAAAGTTATCCGTCTCTGAAAAATCTTGTTTGAATGAATAAACAAAATCTGAGAACAAATATTATTTCTAGTAATTCTAGGAATAAAAAAAAAACATATTACATTGAATCACTTTTATTTGAGAGGGATAATTATTTAGTTATATAAATACTTCTTAACAAACTCACGTACACAGTATATATTTTCAAAATGTTTACAAGCTTCGAACTTACTTTGTATATCAATATATAGGTCTGAAATTGTCGTGTTTAGAATATTTATATTCCAGCAGTAGTTATTTTACATTGTTTTTCCCTGTTTCTTTATCACATGTAACAATACAAAATTTATATATATAAATTCATTTATAAATGTAAATTTTTGATATATATAAATTGATTTATATATATAAATTGAATCATTTATATATAAATACTCTAACAAATTCAGGCGCACTGTATATATATTTTCAAAACGCTTACAAGCCTCGATGTTACTTTGTATAACGATATATAGGTCTGAAATTGTCGTGTTTAGAATATTTATACTCCAGCAGTAGTTATTATACATTGTCTTTACCTGTTTCTTTTTCATCACGTGTAACAATACAAAATATTTAAAGATCAGCCCCATTAGCGTTTAAAACAATGCATAACTTATGAACAGCAAATAAAACCACGAAAACAATTTCAACCTTTTAAATTACTTCTCAGAAGTAAAACTGCTATTGATTATGCCCCTCCCATCCAAAAGCCTCATCCATTTAAATCGCAGAGTAAGCGCGTAATTTAGACGTCCATTTTTCCGGGTTACTGCACTAATTTACTTCTGTAAATGGATTACATTTAACGCAGACTCTTTTCCGTAAATTACGTTTGATGCTTTAAATAAGTTTTTGATTTTTGTTTTTGGCCTCTCGGAGAACTTAATTATCCCGCTATCCTTAATGAAAGAGTGTCCATTAAGGGGCCTTGGCTTCTAAAAGCAAATGCACGGGTAACTCAGGGGGTGGATGCCTGTTTATTCGTAGCGCGTGCGAATGTTGAGTTTCGATGTTTTTCGCCATTTGATGTTTGTGTTATTTATGAAACAGGAATAAATGATATGCAGCACGAATTGAGGTTCGTGTTTGTGAAGGAGTGGGATGGGGGTTTTGAACCTGACACCCAACCTGTTAGTGCCGATAAATGTCGTGAATGATTAATTGTGATACCGAAGAGAGAGATGAAAGATTTTTCAACTTTGATGTTCATAGAAATTGCATGAGAGTTCGTTCACTGTTCCAGGAACACAATCACAGGAAGTGAACGTACTGTAATGTGAAGCTTTACAAGGCTGTATGAAAAACATGAAATTGTTTTGTTTATTTCGATTGAATATTTTTTATTTAAAAAATACTATTAATACAATATGATCAAAAAATAAAGATTAAAAGATAAAAACTCAATCTTACTAAACATAAATAAAAAGACAAAACGGATTTTTCATAACTATTACTACACGATGCAGCATAGATGATGAGACACAATGCCTTAAAATTATGAAGCCTTTATTTCTAGAAAAATAAATGCATATTTCAAATCACTTTTTGCATTATTTTTCATTAATCTATGTTAAATTGGAATTTATAATTCTGCTAAAATATTTTCCCTTAACTGGCTATTTTTCTAAATATGTTAATAAATTAATAATTTTTTTTTCTATTCCGTTTTGCCTTTCAATATATGAATGAAAAAAGGAAAATTATATACGAAATGAGGCAGAATTTTTAAGGCGAAAAATTAAATCCTTATTAGAGAATTGGAATATTGTTAAAAAATACAAAAAATATTTATTTAAGATGTTCTGAAAAAACATTAATTTTTTTTATATAGTTCTTAGGCTGAGTGATTAAAAAAAATCATTACGCCATCAAAAGAAAGTTTCTAAGTAATTTTACACATCATCAATGTGGGTCTTTTAATTCATTATTTCCTTTCAACTCTAAATGAATTTCACCTTTTCCAATTATAATTTTAATTTCACAGGATTAAAACTATTTTCTTAATTACCTTTTTCTCATTGGTCATGTCGAACACTTCAAGTATAAAGATTTAAGGAAAACACTCAACCAGGTAACAAAGTAGTTATTAATTAGAAGTTTTTGTTCACTTTTGAAATAAAAATAATTAAGAACTAGAAATTAAAAAATGGGCTTTAAATTTAAAATACTTTCGAGATTTTATAATGTGTATGATTTGCACATGCATCTAAAAAAAATTGAAAATTTTCAATGATATGCTTATCACATGAAACAGAAATATATATATATATATATAAAATAACAGTGAAGAAGTACTAGAACCTACAGTGCTAAAGCAGGAAGAAATTGGAATTCACCAGACACAACAAAAAT
>BMAV01007585.1:110385-121949 GCA_019973955.1 Trichonephila inaurata madagascariensis
CATGTTTAGTTTGCTCTGCTTTCCGCACTCTTACAGGGATTTTGAAAGTTTTTCGTGACTTTTAATCATTTTCCATGGGGATTACACAGGAAAATTTTGTGGTCCCATGTTAATTAGGATAGATCTTACAGCTAAACATACCTAAAACGTTCGCTGGTGTCGTTTCGACACCAAGGCAATTTATCATTATAAATAGCTGTCTTCAGTTAAAGATAGTTCACTACGTATATACCATTAGTAAAACAAACTTACAGAAGTAAGATCACACATTTATTTGACCTTGAATACAATGTTATTGAGTTCACAGGGGAAATGAGTCAGTTATACTAAAATTGCTGCGTCTAAGTGTTTCGTTACATAGCGTTTGCTTATATGCTACAAAGTTCAATTGACGTAAGTACAAGGTATTTTAAAAGAAACAGATTAATATTGAATTTAAAAGACTTATAATATCACTAAAACGCAAAAAGGTCAAAATTGAAGAGTGTTTGGGAAAATGCAACTAAAAAAATGTGTCGCTTGCATGTAAATGGTGTCTGAGAAATGTACAGGAAAAATTGAATATCACTTAATTGCAAATGAGGTATGGGCTAAACATTATGCATAAAAACGATACATGATGATGAAAAAACTCGCATTCTCACAAAAATTACGATTTTGAATATAATATTTAATTTTGCTAATAGTATTTATGAGTATTATTATTTTGTTCCATTTTACAAGATTAAGTAATTTGTTTTGTTTCAGTTTTCTATGATAGAAAGGGTCATAATATATCATAATTACAAGAAATTGTGTAAAAAAATCTTAAAACTAAACCTTCCTGAGCAGTAGTCCAGCTATTTTTTAGTTATTACCATTATTTTATATATTTTGTATCACGATGTTGAAACGACACCGGCGGACGTATCAGAGTAATTGAAATCCAGGACATATTAGTGTTAAAACTAAGTGCTTTTTCAAGTAAGAATAGTGTTGCTTTAATTAAAAGTATTGAAAAGGAAAACATTTTAAAAGGAATTAATTAATATACTTTGCTTGTTAAAAATCGTTTGCTTATGTAAGCAACAAGATTGAAAAATTAAGATTATTTTAATAATGTGATCTATTTGGTTAAAATCATTCATGTAGTTAATACAAAAAATTACATTATTATTATTTTTTTTAATTTTCTAAAAATATTTATTCCATGTTTCACATACAAGTATTTTCATACAATTTTTGGGTGGTACATTTCAGATTTTACTACTGTTAACTCAATCATATTTCTTGAAAAAAAAAATAAATGCTATCTATCAATATGTTTTCGAATATCTTGTTTCTCTTATAAAAAAAGTCGTTTGTTTACTAAAGTAATTCCTTAGGGAGCTTTATTTAAATTTGACAAAAACATGTATAATTTAATACTTCAAAATATTAACGTAAATAAACATTCTTTTCTTTTTACAATAATTTTAATTGTTCTTTTATTATTTTACGTTTGTTTTGTAACTTACCATAATTTTTTTTATTTATTTTATACTTTTTAATATTTAATTAAAAAAAGGATGTAAATAGAATGTTTAAATATTAGTATTTGAAGATAAATATTAGTAAAACAATAAAGATTCATGACATTCCTTTTTTTGTATTCCTTTGCATATATATATATATAATTGTTTTGAGGATTTGAATATGATTTTTAAAGAGGATATATTTTAATCCTATTTTGAATGTTTTGAATATTACTTAAATAAGAAGGGAATTCTTGAGATTTAAAGTGAATAATAACAAGATAGCTTAATGTTATTTTTGTTCAATAAATAATAAAGACAATAATAGTTTTGAATGCTTCTATATGCTGACTTTGATATGCTTTTTCTTTGAATATGCATTATTTTAAACAGGACAATGACAAAATACTTTTGATATTGGTCAAAAAAATAATAGTTTATTTAAAACATAATTGAGAATTAAAATTTTATGTATATATTCAAGATTTATTTAGCTATTCTTGAAATTTTCTCCCAAAATTTATAATTTTTCGTTCTTTTAATAACATATTTAATAATATCGAATAGTGCACTTTTAAGAAAAACATGGGTGTGTGTTGAAAAATACTTTAAACATGTGAGGAGATTAATCTAAAAATATAAGATCACTACTACCAGAAAATAACTCTAAAAGGTGTGTATCAATATTGTAGTTGTGTATTAAAACATTTTTAAATATTGCTAATTTTCTATTGATATTAATTGGTAGATTATTTATGAATTTCGTCTTATGAAGCAATATGAGTTATATTTCCGAATGACCTAACCTTGCAATTTTGACCCCTTAAGTTGTCAATTTTTTTGCCCGAAATGTTCCAAAAAAGGGCAATTTTTATACTACATATAACTTAGTTTATTACTTAACGTAATGCGAAGATGGAAGAATTCCATTTTATTTATTTATTTATTTTTTTAATTTTAAAGTTTTGACACTATTTTTTATTTTATAGTTGGGAAACACAGGACTCCCTAAAAGTTTGTTTTCATATGTTTTCTCTGTATGCTATGAGGAATGTTTTATATAGCTTTTAAGAATTTCTCTCATACTTAGAGAAAATTTCATGTTCGTGAATCTTTTTCAAACAGTTAAGGATTTTGTGTGTGTGTGCATATAAATATGCACACACAATATAAAGCAGGGTGTAATACTTACGTTATAATGGAGACAATTGGATTTTTGGATTATTTTTTCCATTTTCATTTCTTTTCAAGCAACAAATGCACATTGCCTTATCAATTCCTTTTATTTATCGAATATCGTAAGGAATCTAAATTCCTGTCATCATTCTAAAATTCCCACCGTCCCCACAAAGCAACTCCAGGTGAGAAATATTTCAGTACCATGGACACACACAAATATTACATCTCTTAAAAGTACACTAGCACTAATAATCTCACTATAAGAATTAAAAATATATGCAAATCCTAGATAGTAAGAAAAAAAAGTATCAGTGCTCGTACAGGGTACTTGCAAACCAGTAAAGAGGCTAAGTGACAAGAACAACAATTGAGCTAACGCCTCCCTATCCGAACTTCCAGGACTTATATACCACTTTGCTGTGTAGACTCTGATTTCGACATATATAAAAAGTATCAGCCACTCAACTTTGTGGGTGTTAAGCAGCACAAGAATGAACTGATATTGGAGAATAGAATGAAAATTATTGGTTTTTATTTTGTCATTCTTCAATTGTTTCCTCAAAAGCCTTTTACAGAATTAGTAGATATTTTGTGAAAGGATAATTAGGAAATTCATGAAAAAAGCATTTTAAATTTTAATTTAATTTCACTGAAATCCAACAGTATACTTTAAATAGAAAATGTGGCAAAATACAATCATGGACAAAAAAAAAAATGCACCAAGAAGAAGTTGTCCAAATGAATTACAATTTTACATACATAATCACTACTTTGATATAAGTAAATGATTAGAAAATCAAAGAAAAATGATCATTTATTTCAGAGAAAAAGGCAAAAGAACGGAGGATTTAAAATCCTGTTGAACCTCCTCTATATAGCACGAATGCACAATGCGATACGATCGGGCATTGAGGCATACAAATTCTGTATGATGTGTTGAAAAATTTCTTTCCATATTTGCTGTAATTCTGAGGCCGAGCATTGTCTTGTTGAAAAATGGCTCCTGGAAGCCATTTCATGAGTGACAACACATGTGGATTCAGGATGTCATGGTCATACCACTGAGCTGTCATGGTGCCACGGATCAATACTAGGGGTGACCTTGTATTATAGGCAATGACACCCCATACCATCACACCTGAGTTGGTAGCAGTGTGTTACTGTAAAGCAAAGGCAGGATTGAGGCATTCACCAAGGGGGATCCACATACGAACAGGATTGTCATCACTGCTGACATTGAATCTGGATTCGTCGCTAAAGATGACCTGGTTCCATTCCGCTGCAGTCCAATTTTATCGAGGGCTGCACTACTCCAAACGGAGGCGTCGATGTGTGGGCGTCAAGAGCAGCACACGTAATGGGCACCGCGATCATAAATGTCCCTCAGTCAGGCTCCTTTGTATGGTTCGAGAAAACATAGGGGCCCCTAGCGAAGGTGCTACCTATGCCTGGATGTCTTCTGATGAAGCAGTTGGCTATACGCGTGCATTTCTTACGATGTGGTGGCCTTGTCAGCAATTAGTCTATCGTGGACGTCCTGAGACTGTTCGTTGTGTAAATGACATCCTTAGGAACCACTGGTCCCACACCTCCTCACAACAGAATCAGAGCTGCGTAATTGACGTTCTACTCGCCTAACAGACCACCCAGCTTCCATTTTGCTGATGATTCTCCCCCTTTCAAACTGCGACAGCTGCTCATACTGTCTTCGAAAACTGCGGAATGGCATGTCAACCTTAGCTCTTTGTAAACGATTCAGCACACTCAAATAATCTTTGGGTACCTGTTTCATAATCCACAGAGAACGACGTTAATGCCCTCTACCGGGTATACGTAATGCTCAATCACGCTGCATTTCTAATCATTTGCATATCTCCCCGACATGTATCTTCATGCCAAGTTTCGTTACGATCACGCAATTGTTTCTTGGTGCTCTAATTGTTTTGTCCATAAGTGTATAAATATTATATGTAAGTATAAAAATTTATGTCATTACTTGACTTCAGTCAGTCTTTGATTGAATTATAAATCCGATTGGTTAGGCTATATGGAGGATGGCAATCATGTTAGTATTTATGTGATTACTTGACTTTAGTCAGTCTTTGATTTTGAATTGTAAATCCTAATGGTTGGGCTGTATTGAAGATGGCAATCATGCTAGTAAAATGATAATGAATTATTCATCTGCAAACACGTCTTCGATGCCAGCATGGCTCCGATCAAAACAATATCCATCGTTGAAATACTTCCGAAGCTATTACTATTGAGAATTAATACTTAACTTCCAACTGTTGCATTTCTGCAACATATTATTTATTTTAATTTAACAGACTCAATATTTTTTAATTACCTGCAAATCACTTATCTGAGAAAAAAGATTACTGCAACGAAATACATGCTAATTTTGTCACTAGATAGAAGTACATTTTTTCCAGAAATCACAAGAATTATAAAATTCTCTGATGCCTCAAGAACTGTGTTTTTGCTATAAAAAGAATCCATTATATCTTATGCTTCATCTTGTTTACTCACGAAATAAATTACCAGGTAAGAAATTTAAACATTTTATGTTCATTTAAAAGTAATTTTGATTTTCTAATGGAAAAAAATGAAAGAAATTTGATTTTAATATTATGTTGCAGGTCTGTAACATTGGTCTTTGGTTACCATTTTGACATGGCCAAAAAGTGTATACTAACCTAAGATGATATTGATAGATATATGGATAATTCAAACGAATTAAGTGAGGATGGTCTTGAATATTCCGATGATGATGTTGATTTTTATCTGATTGTGTGTCATCTAATGAAGTTTTGGATAGTGACGGTGAATATAGTATTAGTTCTCAAAATACAATTAAGAATTTAAAAAAATCCAATGATGATAATAAATTAGATAGAAATATTTGAGTCAGAGAAACTTTTTTTAAATTTAACTTTTAAGAATAATAAAACATTGTCAAAGAATTTTTTATGGAAAAATGAAAACATTTCATTGAATGAAGAAGTAATAAAACTCCTTGGAGATGACATGCTCTCAAGAGAAATTATGGATTTGTAGTGCGAAAAGTGTAAAGTAGGACTTTGTTACAACAAAATCAATAACTGCTTTAAAAATCTTCATTGTATGTAAAGTTGAAGCAATTTTTAACAATGAATAATAAAATCCTCATTTAAAAAAAGTTTTGTAATTTACAGCACTACTGCGCAATGTTGCACTTCTGCAACAAACAAAAAAAATGACTGAAAATCAATTTAAAACAGTTTAATTTTTTTTTAAATACATTTTTCCCTTTTATTATTACTTGAGAACTAGCTGATATAATTCTTTCATAGAAATTTTAAAAATTGGGAAGTTAAGGGTTAAAAGGGCATATTACTCCTCCAATTGTACTTGAGCATGAGTACATTGAGGTATTTGAAGTCGTAAGTGATGCAGTTTCTTTCTCAAAAAATATTTTTGTTATAATTCCTCTTAAATTCATTTAAATATTTTTTACATAATAGTGCAATCAGTTGGATAGCCGTGAAAAACTACAAGCATGAAAATATAGCAAATCCCAAAATAATAAATGATTTTAACCCATGTATGGGTAAGACACACCAGACAAATTATTTTTCAGTATTAGATAAGCAACTAGCAATTGTTTTAGTAAAATCTAATTATTGGAACATTTTCAATTTTGTACTGCCTTAACAATTATGCTACTTGATGATTTTTTTTTTTTGGCTTGTGGTTTACGCTCTGGGCTCGGATATGTGCTGCAGGTTTTCCTTTGTTTTACATATCCACCTTCAAATTTATAGAATTCTTCTTCTATTTTCTGGTAGCTTTCTCTAAATGCTGCAATTTTTACAAAATGACAGCATATGAATTTGACTAAGTATTATTAAGATACTTTCCAGAGGATGTTAAATCTATCACATTCTAAATGTTAACAGACACTTCCTCCTCCATTTTAAAATCTCAGCTTGTAAATGTAGAATATCTACAGAACAAATTTTAACGCAATTAATTAAGTATAAAGTACTAAATATTATACATGGTGTTGCTGACTTCGACCGACGAATTCAGGGGGGTATTAGAGGGCGGCATGAAGACAACAAATCACCACAAATTATGGGATCGCAAACAGCATTTATTCGGAGTATTTTGTAAAAATAGTTATGGAGGGTATGATATCGAATGGTGTAAATATGGGTAATAAGAGGTAAGAAATACATTGATTAGACGTAAAGCATGTTTACGATACAAACGATGCACCACAACTTGACGCCAGAAATACAAAAACAGTGATTGTCATAGGAATTGTTCGAAGTTGTGGCAGCGAAGGTAATAGCATAGTCGACACCGACAGACAAAGGATTGTCGTATGAGTTAAAGCAAATCCGGTGAGCTGGAGATGTCAGCTGAAGCAGCAACAATCTGCGCCATGAGATTTTCCCCGATAGCACCGGCATCTCTTACACAAACGATTTCTAGTGGCTTAAGAAAAGAAATCCAATGAATTGAGGTCCGTGGATGCAAAACGACAGTTCTACCATGTCTAATCCATCTCTCGGGATATGTAACATGCAGGTGGTTACGCAGCGCAATCGAAAAATGTGGTGGTGCAGCATCGTGCTTGAACCACAAGTGTGTGTTATCTGTCTAACGAAGTCAGAACGAGGCCCACGAAATTCATCGTGGCAAGGGGCTAAAAGTACGCCTGTCGTTGGCCTAGGCCTTGATCACCATACAGGTGACAGTACGAATTGGTTCGGCGAAATTCCCCGAAGGGACGATGGATTATGACACCACCTATCTCCTCATCCACAATTTTGGTATGGAACCAAAAGGGAGCGAAATATTCTCCAGTCCCCTGCACTCGTGATTCAGCCCACAAGACTTTCGGACCCACTGATTTAACGAGCACATACTCGGCGTGTACTAGGAGGGTATTTGGTGGTATCGGGCATCGAACCCAGGCCTTCCAGTATGGAGTCCGATACTACAACTACTAGGCTACCCACGGCCCTGAACCACACGTTCTGGTGCGTGGTAGCCACTACACCTCGCAGCAACTTCGGGAGGAATGAGGTATTTACACGCACACAGGTTTCTTCAACCCTACTAAGGCACTCCAAATCCCCTCATTCGTTTGTCCATTCCCCTCGTCTTGATCGCTGTCCTTCCGACGACTTCTGTTGTCTTGATATTCAACGAATAAAAGCTGTTTGTGACCCCAGGTTCTTCTGATGTGTCGTAACACCGCTGCCTACTATAACCTCTCTCGATTTGTGGATCGAATTCTGCAACACAATTCATTACTCACAGTTGCTCATCGGTTATATGTACTATTTGATAATTCTTAAAATTTTAAACGAACTTTTAAGGTATGCGACTACGTTCGGAACCGTGATTTTGAAAAAGTATATAAATGGATAATATTTACGATATTTAGTGCCACTTCGATTAGAACATGTATATAAAATTGTTTTAAAATAATGATTACAATAAAAAATTATTTAAATACAATATTTTGACAAAAAATGAACATTGAATGACCCATTTTCAAAATATTCTCCTTTCGTGAAAAATGCTTCTATTATAATAATATTTTGCCTGCATATAGCCCAGACCTCTGTACAGAGGTTCAACTAGAATGTTTGAAATATATAACTTAGAAGTGGGTTTACCCATGTTTTACGACAACAGAGGGGAGAAAATTTAAAAAAAAAACGCCGATAATTATTTCAATGGATTGTAACTCTGAAATTAGTGTGATTCTTTTCCAAAATCGTCATTGAGTCTCTGTACAGAGGTCTGAGCTATATACAGGCAAAATATTGTTATAAAAGAAGCATTTTTCACAAAAGGAGAACATTTTGAAAAAAGGTTATTCTAAGTTAATTTTTTGCCGAAATATTGTATTTTAATAAATTTTTTTTGTCAAAATGTCCTTAAAATAATTTTATACGTGTATTCTAATCTAAGTGACACTAAATATCATGAAAATTATCCATTTATGCGCTTTTTTTAAAATCACGGTTCCGAACGTAGTCGGATACCTTAAAGTCAACTTAGATATAAGTTGAAGATCTGAAACAAAATTAAAATAAATAACCTTTTATCTTCTGGAACTCCAAAGAACAAAATTAGGCTCATAAGACACATTCAGTTAATAAATACTAGATAAACAAGACCTATAACGCAAGGTACAGCAACACATTTCTTTAATTACTTCTTGATTCCGAAGAGGTTTTTTTTAATAGCAAACAAGAAAAATTCAAAAAAACATTTCCTTCTCTTAAGATAAAATTTAATTTATTACATTCACTTATGAAATGAAGAAAGTACGATCTGGAATTCGTTTTCTAATTAAATTTAAATAACACGTCTCGAACCGGCCTCAATCAATAATATCGATCACACTTTTTTCACGCAATTTCAATTAGTCTTTCAAATAAATTCTTATTAATAAAAAATAGATAGAATTTTTGGAATCTTTTATTTTTATTCCTGCGTTACTTTCTTTCTTTTAGAAAGGATGAAATAAATAATCGCAACTTCATTATTCGATTTTCTTTTTATTTTAATGATTTCTATTGTCACGCCAGTCGTTTAATTTTCAAGGATTAAAAACTTTATTTTTGGTACAAACTGCCCAAGTCTGGCTTCTATGGAATAATACCATTCGTAAACAAATTTGCGTCCAATGTTTTGGAACGAATGGAATGAAAAAGGTTTAATCTTTAAAATAAATACACACACATGTATGAAAAAGTTCATTCGTTCCATCATACTTTATTTAATGCAAAAAATTAAATTAGATTGTTCCGTAATAATATTCTAAAAGAATGAGTTGAGAAAAAATTGATTTTTTTAGCTGTACATATTTTTTGCGTGTTGAGTTAATAAATTTCCTTGAAGCTTTAACGTTAAAGTGGTGTATTCTGCTTTTATATATGTTTACTCCATTATTCTACAGTTAGGAAACACCCACTTATGATGAAATTAGAGACGATGCTTTAATTTAAAGAACTTAATTAACGTATGAAATATTTCCTAGGTACGGCAAGTTTTTTTGAGGCATTATTTTTTTTTTGGAATTTGCAGTATAGGTGCTGGAATTATGAACAGACAATTAGATGTTTTTGTTTTGATTCAACGAAGATCCGATTGAGAAAAAATTAAGAATTAACTTTGAGATCTATTAAGGATGATTTTTTTATTGGCGTAGCAAACAAATTTTTATTGAAAAGTTCAAGTGCAAAACCTGAAACTTTATGGAAACTTAAAATTTGGTATCACTCGTTATTATCTAACAATAAATTTCAATTTAATTCTGTCAATTATGTACATACGAGGATAAGTAAAAAAATAGATGGACTTTTGCAACTTTTCTTTCAAATATTTGGCAACAGCGCTGGTATCCAAAACTGAATGAGAGGTAGTTGGCAACACTTTTTGGCAACATGTCACTCATCTTCCTTCGCAGTCGTTGGGGTGTAAAATATAATTCAACATGGCTGCTCTATTAACGATTACATGCACCAAAGAGGAAAGGAGGGCTGTGATTCGCTGTTTGTTTGCGGACGGTGTAAAAACTGTGGAAATTATTAATCTAACGGAATCACTGTAAGGTGATAGCTGTTTATCGTAAAGCAAGATCTGCGAAACCTTAGAGTGCTTCAAACGAGGAAGAAATTTTTTATGTGATGATGAAAGATCCAGCAGGGCCGGCTCTAGCAGTTTTGCCGCCCCGGACAAAAATGGAAAATGCCGCCCTTCTCACCAAAGCAAAAAATTATGATTAAAAAATGCAAGTTCACATAAATACGCACCTATAAAACTTGAATAATTTCAGCGAAGAAACAGGCAGCATAACAATATATATATGCATATAATTTTATTTGAAGTCTCAAAACATTCAAAATAATTCGAATATAAGGAAATTGTTATTATTTCAAATGAGTAAAATGTAAGAGAAGGAATCGTTTATTTCAGCTGGCCAATTTCTTTGAAAAATAGTCTACTGATGGTGGCGATCACTAGCGTTTATTTTTTACCTTATAGTAACTACACTCAAGACTAAAATAAAACATCTCCTATATCCTTCTATCTACCAAAATCTCTTAGTACTCCTGTTCCCTTTTGGATAGCTGACACCGGACATCGTAAGGGTGAAAGTAATATCCGTTGTGATCCGGATTAGATTTAACATTACTAAAGGCTTCGAACTTTCCAAGTTTCATCATAAAAGAAAACTGTCATTAAACGTATAGAATACAAAGTAAGGAAATAAGATAGATTAAATTTTTAATGCCAAATTTTCCCCCAAAAATATTTCAGAAAATATATCAGATTTTTTTGTAACAAAAAAAGTATTATTCAAATCTGATATAAATGCCACCCTTAAAATATGCCGCCCCGGGCAGAGGTCTGGTTTGTCCGACCCTAGAGCCGTCCTGGATACGGCAGACCATTGACGTCATACATTGAGGAAAATGTGCGAGTCATTGAGGGTATAGCGATAGAAGGGATGACAAGTATCCAGGGCAAATTTCGCACCTTCGCAAAAGGCGAATCATTGCCTAAATTTCCTCCCTAGTGCAGATGGACAAAGGAGCTCCCATTTTGAAAGGTCTGCTACATTCCAACGACTATGAGGGAAGAAAAGTGACGTTATATAATAGTATTTGGCCGACTACCCTTCAATCAGATCTGGATACTAGCGCTGTTGCCAAACCTTAGAAATATAAACTGCAAAGTCCCTTTACTTTTTGACTTTTCCTAGTGTACATATAATTGAAGGTTGAAATATTTCTATACTAATAAGAAATGTTTCCCTTCATTTGAACACGTGATTATGCTTTTAAAATTCCTTTTTTCCCTGTTTTTCCTTATATT
>BMAV01007585.1:121959-136838 GCA_019973955.1 Trichonephila inaurata madagascariensis
GTGATTATGCTTTTAAAATTCCTTTTTTCCCTGTTTTTCCTTATATTTAAAGCAAAATAAGGGGTAGGGGGGATAGCTCTATCTTTTGCTTGCCTTGACCTTGAGCAAAGAAGATGCACAATTTTCTCATCTAATGTTAAAGATACCAAAAATAAGAGATGATTGATCTATATTACAATGTTTTAATTGCCACGACTACAATTTATAAAATGAATACCATATATATATATATATGTATAGTACTTACTGTGCATTCTTTTTCTCTACAAGTTCAGTTTAAGAACAAATATTTTAAAAATGCTGATCGCAAATACTAATTTTAATTTAATGAATACTAATTTTAATTTAATGAATACTAATTTAAATTTAATGAATACTAATTTAAGTTTAATGAAAATAATAATTTTAATTTAATGGAACTAATAATTTTCATTTAATGGAAATAATAATTTTAATTTCATAAAATTACTAATTATTCAATCATATCCATAAAATTTAAAATTAAAAATTCTCATAATTGGTTATTCTGATTACATGTTTTCGAAATTAGGGAAATTACATAATTATCCAACAAAGTAGTATCATTCATGAAAATGAAAATTATTTTTCAATGAAATCATACTTCTTAATGTGATTATTCAGATATAAACTTAACTTCCGAACGTAATTTCAGATCGGTTTTACTGAAGCAATTTAAGAATATTTAAATTCAAAAGAATAATTTTATATATTTGTGTTCATATTTTACCATAGTGAACACACCTTTATTTTCCTACACAAATCTTAAAATAAATGTCCTTGATAATGTTTTTAAAAAAGATATTTTAAACAAGTAATATAAAAAAAATTAAGTCAATTCCTAATAAGGTCAACAACAACTAAAAAAAATCATTTTATTTACTTTTTATTAAAGAATTACAATTAATATAAATATGTGTATACACATATGACAAAATCACAATATCAAGTGACAAAATAGAAAGCGACTTTTCTTGCAATTTTCCATTTTCCTTTCTCTATATATGGTGTTGGACTATTTGTTTGTATTCATTAATTAAATTTAATTATTCTTATAAAGTAGTATAGTAAAAAATAAACCGCATTTTCAGAAATTAGTCCATTCCAGGCGAGATTCGAACCCACGACCTTTGGATTAAAAATCTAACGCACTATCAATAGCACTACAGGGTCACAACGAGCGATTTTCTTTATATGTGGTTTTGGACAATTATTTTTGTTTGTTACTATTTATTCATTAATTAAATAGGATTAACAAAATAATATTTGAAAAAAGTGTATTGATATCAAGTGTCATTCATTACAAGTTTTAAAGAAATGAGCTTGAACTTGAATGGATGGATAAAAAGTATTTTATTAACAATTGAAAATTTGACCAAGGTATATATATATATATATATATATATATATATGTGTGTGTGTGTGTGTGTAGTATCGTTAGGGGCTGGTGTAGGTTTTCTTATGTTGGTTGTTTCTGAATAAGTAGAGAACCTCTGATTTCATTTTACTCTTCTTTATTCTTACATAAAACAACAAAGGCGTCACGACTTCACAATAAGCATACGAATATCACAAAGACATAAAGAATAAACGAGCTGCAGCTATATGTACATTTTCACGTCACAAAAAAAAGAAAAAACAAACGGCGACGATTACATAGTGAAGGCAAGCAGATAAGGAGAGAGATCACAAAAGATTTTCGCTTTTTATACCCGGCAGTGAAGACCGCTTGGCCCCTCTGTTACAAGATCTCTGATTGGTTAAAATGGGCAGAAAAGATATTTCTGATGTAATAATATTAGTTGATTACGCTTAAGATTAGGGTGTTAGTTTTGAATCTAAGAATTCAATGTTTAAATATTATTAAAAAGAGTTAATTAAAAGAATGCTAAAAGGAATTATTACACACATATATGTATATAAATATATATACGGAGAGTGTGGACTAGTTGTAGAAATTGTGAAAAAGAAGGCAATGAAGCGTTTGCAAATATTTAAAGTATTACTTCGTAATAAAAGAACATTTAAAAATATGAGTAATAGGTTCGGTACTGAAACGTATTATATCCTGAGATAAATGTTGCAGGACCTTAGAAACTGGGACCCTATCTTGGGTGTCTATTTATTTACTTAACCTGGATTCCAACCAACGAAATTTAACACCAGTGTTATTATTAATGACAAATAAATATAACCCCCTTAACAGTTGCTTTAGAATGTGAAGTAACTCATCAGTTTCAATAATTATAAATAAAATAAGAAATTATGCTTTTATGCTTTTATAAATGTTATCTTCTGTCTCTTAATAGAACTTGGAATCTTAAAATCTTCAGTACATCTCTATTTATGTTTTAGATTGTTTTATTGTTCTTCTTAGACTTTTCCAATAAAGTATAACTTTACTCAAAACAATAAATTAGAAGTTAATTTTTTTTTCAATTAAATAATAAACCAGAATATTGTCTTACGTTTCAAAATCATCCTCTCTATGAAAATATTGTTTATATACAGGATGAATCACTATCAGTTATACAATCTCGCAGAGTGTAAAGGGGGTACAAAGACGACTCGGAATCACATAGGATTACATGTTCGAAAATGCGACAATTGAAAGTTATGGAGCAAAGTAACAGAAAAAAAGAACCGAAACTAAAACATATTAATGAGACAGAAAACATTTTATAGGAAGGTTGTACTAAAACAGGTATTCGTTATTACAACCAGACCTCGTGTGGTATACCTGACAGTGTTGTGTGTGCTGCATGGAATTTCTTACGTTCTGGAAGATTTCTGGCATGTCACGTATCTCCGCGATAGTCACACATATTCGAGTGATGATACCTTCAACTAAAGGAGCGGGCGTATCGTACACCAATCTATCATGTGACCAGAACCAGACTCACGTCACATTCTGTTCACACTTGCAAAGGTCGTGTGATGTGGAACACGCCTGTTAGAGTAACGTCCTTGGTAAAACAGCCGAATGGCGTGCGCATTACAATCAGCAATTCCAAACAAGATCAGCACATCAACAAGTTCTTCATTTGAATACGAGTTCATCCTACTTCCTCGAGAAACTGATCACATAAATGACGATTTCCATCAGGATCAGTTTTCCCGAAGTCTTCCATTCAGTGCTACTTACCACAAAACTGCTGAGATGAATCTTCCAGAACGTAAGGAATTCCGTGAAATGCCACTGCCGAGTCTGCCAGACGACTTCTGATTTTAATTTGGAACACGTTTTGTATTACAAACTTTCAATAAAAGGTCTTACGTTCCTTTAATGTATCGTTGTTCATGTTCTTTTTCTCTGCTTCTTTGCATTATAGCTCGCAACTATGGCATTTGTGACTCTGTATTCCTATGTTATTCCGAGTCTTCTCTGTACCTTGTACATATCTTGAAAGTTTTTCGGTCTGGTGCGAATCACCATGTATATATTGGCTTTAAGAAATTATATACACATGATGACATAAAATTATATAATTAATTACTCTTATTGAAAAGCTTTTTTTTCTCTTGTAATATTATCTTTTCTTCAAGTAGTTGTTCCCAAAGTGCCAATCAAAATCCCGTACGTCAAAAGAGTACCGATGCTTGTGATAATCAAAGATCTGTCCATCACATAAACTTTCCATAAAGTCAAGGAGTTATCTAGATTCAAATCCTTTTCAAATTTAAATCTTCTCTGAGGATCCTGGATAAAATTTTCATAAGGCAAGCCCTGCATGACGCATTTGACTTTGCTTGCCAATTCATTTGTGATAGATGCCGACACCATAACTAAGAGTTGGATTGACAGGTAATAGAATTGTGGCATTACCAACGTAAGGAAATCAATCGTATTCATGTTAGACAGAAAGGCTACTTTGTAACCACCACAAAATAATTCAATCATGGTGTAGAAAATTGCGAAAAAGACAGGCTGTGAAAAATGCTCATCTACTATTCTCATGCATCTAGCAATATCTCCGTACTCCACAATCAAATTTTCGAGATCTTCAGGAAGAATTTCACTATCTATTCGTTCAAGTGCATGTTCTAACAGAACGCGAATAAAACTGCACGTGAGAATATAGTAAAGGGCAAAGAGTGAAAGAGCAAACAACCATAAAAAAGAAGCGAAGGCCAAAAATACTCTGAGAAATTCATTACAGTAGTACATTATGGGATTCATTGAATCGGCTTCAAGAACCAAGTTTAAATTTATCTTCTTTTCTGACATATAACGCAGTATAAGTGCAATAGTCAAGATAACTTGCATCGCGATTAAATAGGCGATCAACAAGTGGATCTTTACCTTGGAATTGCAGTTTGTCACCTTTCTTAATGACTGACTAAGGGTGCCTGCCATCTGCGACATTGCATGCCTGCTTCTGTAAACTGATGAGTAAAATAATGATACTGTCAGTAGTGCTGCAAAGCTGTGAGTTAAGTATCTGGTTTTATCTTCCTTAATGAGAATCTGTATTATGCTTAGTATAACTTTTATAACCATTCCGATGTAAATAGTATATTTGCAACCATCTTGGATAAAAAGGATTAATTGATATTTGAGGGATTGGCCTCGATTTACATTAGAGTTTTCACGTTCCACAATTTTGAAATGGCTAAGCACTTCAATTCCGGTTAAACGGAAAAGACTGAATATCACTTTGAATATTTTTAAGAAGAAATAACAATTTATGTTTCTCGCTGATTCGTCACCAACTTGTTTTCCTTGCCATCTCGGAAAGATTGTGTTTTCGCTCTTCTTTTGGATTCGATGCCGACTCTTCCTTATTCGTTTTATAAACATTTTAGGGATTTTTTTTTCGCTGTAAGAATTTAGTATGTAATTTTTAATTTACTAATTACCAAAAACATTTACTCATAAGTAAAATGTAACTTCACGAAAACGTAATATGCATTCGTTTTAGATTTCGAAAGTTATTTTGTTACGTATCACACAATAACGTGTTTATTCGCAAGCGTGAAGTAGACTGAGTTTTTTAGCTTCTTTGAAATACGTTATTTCTGTCACAAATAAAGTGAAATTTCAAATGACGTCATTTGCAAATCACCGCACGGAAATCATTTTTCAAAACGCCTTAAGTTTAGATATATATACCGTAAAAGTCTGTCGATTCCGAATGACTAGTAATATCTAATCATATTGTAATTGAAATCTGCTGCTTTTTAGTTCTTTCAAAGCATGTTTATGTCACGGAACAAATCAATCCTTCTTCTGAAGAAGTAAAAAATATTCATTAGGAAATTAAAAGGAATCAAATGGATTTGGAAATTAAAATCGATACACATTATTTCTAATTCGATACACATTATATCCCGTATTATACAGATTTTTACAATAACATTTTCCGAATAAAAGAAAAACAGTCTGTATTTTGAGAAATGATTATTCCTTCTACAGAAGTGTTTGTCAAACTTTCGAAAAATTTGCGACTACACCCATAATTTGCAATCATAATTTTCATTGTACTCCTCTCTCCTTTCCACCCTATCTATACAATACCAGTGTATTGAATTCAATAATGATGTTCTTGGACACAAGAGTTACAATACGACACTGATTATAAACCGTATAAATTATCAAGATAATCATTACTATATTGTTTATATAATTCTTATATAACTAGTTATCATTGAACTTGTTCTTAAAGGGTTCCGGCCCGTTCATAGGAGACCATGTTAAATTGCTTTCGTTTATGTACCTTTTTCTCAGAAACTACTTACTACTCATGGATGAAACTTTTACAGTAGATTATGTGTACTATTATCAAGAATGTATCGAAGGGTGTAGTCTTTTTGTTGAAAATTAAAGAAATTATGAATTTTTTTTTTTAAATAACCAATTTGTTTCCATAAAATTTAGTTTAAAAAAGCCTTATCTAAAACAGTTTGCCAAATATATCGAATTCCTACCATTAAAATGTGTGAACGTGTTTAAAGTATGCTCATTGAAAATTTGAGATTCATAAAGTAAGTAGTTTTTTAGGGAAAAGATATATAAAGTGAAAAATATTACATTTTGAGAAAACAGGCTTTAAAGTAAAAATTTGTAATTTTTGGAGCATTTATTTTTTTAGAACTTTCTAGAAGCATATTAAGCATTTTCTTCACCCTCTTCGCTTACAAAAGACTCTTCTAATGTGATTTTTTTCATTATTTTTAACAATTTTGCCTTTTTTCCTGATTTCAAGATGATTTCGTTGGGCTACACGTGTCCTACGTACATCTAATTTTTTGAAGCATGACACACAGTTATAACTTGGTTCAATATCACAATGTTTTAAGATCATTAATTTCGCTACCTAACTTACATTAAAATATGTAATAACCATATTTTTGCCTAATTTTAAAGTTTTTAATTCCACAAATGTCGATCTTGGAATCACTGACCATATGGTGTTATTAACACCATACCGTGTACTCATACAAATTTGGGGAAAACCAATACACTATAATTTTTCCAATTGAACATCATATGGATTCGAGCTCATCAGAAACTTATGCAAGGAAGAACGCTGGTGCTCCTAACAAAGCTCATTTGATGCGCGTCAAGGAATAGCTTTATTTAAAAAAAAAAAAAATACTTTTAACTATCATATTTCCTCATACCATATATCAACTTAAACAGAAATATTTGAAATTTTTAAAAAAATAACAATAAAAAAATGAAAATCGATAATTTTTTCAAAAATTCATGTGTGGACCGAACCCCCTTAACTTAGTATTGTCAAATTAACTATCAAATGCATTGTGCAGTATTGATACATTTATAAGTGCATTATATCCGTGTAAATGTGTAATTTATTTTTTATTATGACAGAATGTATTTTGTTTTGCTTCCTTTCAATAATTGAATAATATTTTTAAATAATATTTTTTTTTCGACTTTTCGTTAAAAACTCCCCCCCCCCCCGTAAAGTTATTTAATTCATTTAAGTGTTTTTAAATTCATTATTGTGTACTGTATTTCTCTTATATTTTTATCTATTGTCACTAGTATTTTTCATTTACGTGAATTGCATTGTTATTTCTTATGTCTAACTCACATATCAAAAACATTTAAATTTCTAATGTTCATTTATCTATTGATGTTATAGGCCAATTATTCTGTGTTATGTCAAATCGCTGGGGTCAGTGATTTGACATAACATAGCCTCACAGTTTGAAAAACACTGTTCTGCATGGTTTCCCAAACTTAACGATAATTGGAAACGAGATGAACGGAGTGGGTTCATATCTGCTGTGGTAAAAATATTTTTTAAAAAAAATTCCCTGCCGTTGATTAAGTGAGGCCCGCATCGCTAGCCACGGTGACCACAAATTTACGATGATTTTTTTCATAACACATCACCTTACATAATCGTACTATAAATCGCATTCACAAGTCGGACAAAAAAACTTTGCTGGCTTAGTTTAAATTTACAGAATTTGTGTGAGTCGTGCTTGAGAATAAGATATCACCTTACTCTGAGAGTTCATAAATAGAAAACTATTACACACAACCCAAGGGAATTTTCTCAGAAGTTGGCCCATTTAGTTAAGATTTTAAAATGGTGCATTTTTTTCTTTTCTGTGCATAACAGTCATAGCGAATCGTTTCTTTTTCAAAACATCTTCGTTTTGTAAGCAACTCTGTTGATACTTTTCATCACATCACTAGGTATTGTGACCGTAAATTCCACAGTTTCAATGTGATCTTTTCACCAATGTTATCTTTCATAGACGTGTTATTAATCACAGTGACAAATGTAGAAAAAACGTGAAATGGCTTAGTTTAAAATTAACATAGTTTAATCCTGTTTGAGATAATTATGTCACTTAACTTAGATAGTTCATAAAAAGAAGCATATCATATATTATCTACGCAAGTTATTTCAAAATCTGACCCGTTTAGTGACAAATCCAAAATATTACAATACTTTCTACATTTCTATCCATAACAATCACCACCGTTTTGTTTTCTATTACGAAATGATTTCTTTTGCCATTGATAGCTGCCAGCCCTAAGTTACTTATCTATCGAGTGGTGTAAATGCTAATTTTCTGATGTTAGAACTATGTGCAGACATTAGAGTTAAGACCCAATGTGCCGTGTTACCAAAAGAATAGTTATTTTATTGAGTGGGAAAGATAATGATGCTTTCAGTAAAAATGATTGTGATCTACCCTACAACACCTATTCCAGAACTTCCTTAGAGTCAAGACAGAAACTATTTTGTCAGTAAAGAAGGAAGTAAATAAGTGGGAGGGAGTTAGGTTTCTCAGTCCGAAAATTTTGACGGTCACTAAAATTCTTAGATATCCATCAAAACTCCAATATACATGTAATATATGTTTATGTTAACCCAGTGCTTCTCAATGTTTGAATATTTGCGTACCAATATTTAATTATAATTTTCATCCCGTCCCCCCTCATGCAACAAAAATGTTTTGAATTCAATAATACTATATTTTGATGCAAAACTATGATACGACTTTAACCTCTCTTTAGCGTATATAAACGTCTCACTCAGCAAAGCGTTAATTTTCCAGGACGTATATATACGTATTTCTGAAGTACGATCTTTTCTGTGCAATGCTATTCATAAAATTATATCAAAGGTTTTGGAATGCAATAAAAGGACCTGGACAGTGTTTTCGAAGGCTTTATTTATTTAAGATTATTTGGTTCTTTATTCCTCCCCACCCCCCAATACATTACATACGCGCGCCTACGTGGAAAACGGTTGGCATTGGAAAGCGAATCGCAAAACTTCTAATCGGCAGTTAAGGGATTAAATATAAACCATACACATTATCAAGATAAGTGTTAATTTTTGTATATAATTTTTTTATATATGACTATCCCATGGGATCACTGGTAATTATTAAACTTGTTCTTATCCAACTTTGTTAAGTTAATGATCAAATACATTGTGTAGCACTGGTACATTTACTCATGTAATATATCAGTGTAAATATGCATTTCATTTTTTATTAAGTCAGAATGTTTTGTTTGTTTTCTTTTAAGAAATCAACAATTTTTTAAATTCTTTTGTTTTCGACTTTTCAATATCCTCTTGGCCCCCTTGAAGAGTTGTCACCCCCCCTCCAAGGGAGGCACGCAACACAGTTCGAGCGATGCTGTGATAACCAAATAAATTTGTTTATGTTAACCACAAATAATTTCATAAAATAAACCCATCTTTTTGATCCAATATTTTAAAAGCGACACTTACTCCGAGATTGACGAGTATACTCGACAACGCTCGATTTCCTGACACACATAGTTGTACACTCTTACTAGAGGACGCCCCTGTTAACTGGTTAAGGAGACTGGGTACATCTCTACAACTTTTTTTTTATTTTTAATTTTTGTAATTTGGGCTTAATTGTATTTAATAAAGGTCATTATTATATAAAAATTCCATATAAAAAATTTCTGATTCATTGCAAAAGTTGCTTAAAATGTTTTACATCCTTAAAGCATTTTTAAATATGTGTGTATATTCTTTCAATTTAAGTAACTCATAATATATTACATGAAAGTGTGTATGGGTTTTTTTTTTGCTGCTGCTCATTAATTTTATATTAATGTTTTCGTTGTGAAACGTACGAAAATTCTTGAAAAAAAGCAATAATTTTGAATTGAAATTTTTAAAAAAAACAATTACTACTGTAACGTCAAAACAGCAAGTTAGCAAACAAGAAAATTTATTACAGCCTCACTTTAAAATTAAAGCAGTATTTAATAGCTTCATATGTTACTAAAAAGTCCAATAAATATGCCAAGCCGGGCGGACAGTCTATTTCACTGGAGTTCAATCCTTTTTCCGAAAGGCACTTCCTAATCCCTTTTCTTTTCCGGGCTCCTCTCCAGTTTACTCCATCCAGGGCTTCCTCTGTCTCACTCCAGGGTTCTATCTCTCTGTTTCCATCCAGGGCTCTCTCCAAGTTTTTTCCTCTCCGTCCTTTTTCTCCTCAAAATCAACTTCTTTCAAACACCAGGGGCGGGTCCATCACACGCCCCTCGTCTTCCTCATTGGCGGGCCAAAAAAAAGGTCTGCCCTCGTCCCCGGGCCACATTCGTCTCCCAGTGCGGCAAACACAAACACATTCCTCATCTGTCTGGAATCTAAGGGCGCCATAATTCTCATCCAACTTCTGAAACTCTTATTCATCACACCACCTGGGCCTTATAGCCCCATTCTCTAGGCATCGACTTTCATACAGGCTTCGCCTATACGTCAACCTATTGTCACCGGCACTCTTTAGTTATTGTAAATTCCAGACTCGATGTCTGCGTTTGTCCGAGACCAGACAATAAACAATGACCCCATGGCCACGTGCTCTTGTCACCTAACGTTTGTTTGGAGTCATAGAACTTCGCTTGAATAGATGGGTGAGGTTCACCCCAATCGAAGACGTCATACTACCTATCTTACCTACCCGTACACAGTTTTGCAAAACCTACATTTTGCAACATTATAAAAAAATTCACATCCCTACTTCAAATATCAAAAAAGCCTTAGGGTTTTGAATGATATTGTATGATCAAGATTTCAACAAGGAAAAAAATCAAGTGGAAGTTTTTATTAAATGAATAGCAAGAGGTTCATTCATCGAATACCTGAAGCTTTTATGAAATGTTAATTAGCTTATTTAAAGCTGCTTACCATACGAAAGTTCAAAAATGTAGAACGATTAAATAGTACACTGGCATAATGAATATATAGAAGGAAAAAATTAAAGATGAATAGTTCATACAACTTTACCTTAATAATTTAAAAAAATACACACACCTCAGAGTTATTTTCATGCTCAGTTTTCCAACTTAAATGATGCACAACATGTATAAAAAATGTTTCTTCCTTTATTTTTTTTTATTTCCATGATTTTAAAAGCCTTTGTATGTTAAATAATGTACACAAACAAAAGCAATAATTTATAGGTAAAATATATCGAAATTGAAAACTTTATTTGTGCATTTGTTTAAATAAATATCTTAAAGTATTTTAATAATAATTGTGTTGAATTTCCCACACACATATGTGGGATATATATATATATAGCACCGAAAAAACGAATAAATAAATAAAAAATGAACACCGATCTTTCGAACCCACGCCCTAAGAATTAGAAGTTCAACGCTCTATCTATTGCTCTACAGGGACACAACGAACGATTTTCCTTTCTATATATGCTGTTGGACTATTATTTTATTTACTTTTTTTCATTTTTTATTTAATTAATAAATTAATACTTGAAAAAGCTGTATTAACATCAGTGTCATCCACTACAAGTTTAAAAAATATATTTGAACGTAAATGGATGAATAGAAAGTGTGTTTTATTAAAGATTGAAAATTTGACCAAGATATATATATACAAGATATATATATATATAGGGTGAGAGCGAGAGAATTAATAGTTGAAATTGAAAAACTTAAAATAAATACCTTTGAGAATGTTTTTATAAAAATTATATTTAAAAAAAATTAAAATATATTGACAATTTATATATATATATATACTACAAGACGTGTTTCTTATTTTTTTTTTAGCACATTCAAACTTAAAGCCTAAAAAATTATTTTTCCTTTTAATGCAAAACTTTTATTTTCATCTAATAAACTTCAAGAAATACAACACCATACTTTTACATTTTATGGCTCTAATGCTTGTTTTTATTTGTTTATTTTTTTATTGCAGTTATACGGAAGGACCCACGAAGTACTACAGCGATGCGTCATTCGTCATTTATAAATTAATCTGTCCTCTTAGGAGATGTACGACACTTCACTTTATCCGAATACAGTCATACATCATCTCTGGATTTGCCATAAACTCTGTGTTTCTGAGCAGCTTATTATTTATTGTTCTAAATTTCTTAAATGAAGGGCATGTCACATAAATCGATGACGAAAAGTTTACATTCCATTCTGTTTATGGGCTAATGGAAACCTAGACACTTTCGGTAGACGGCATTGATTAAATCTTGATTATCAATTGAGTTATTGCAATGTTTATATTCTATGGCTGTGATTTCAATTAAAATTCCATTCCTTACACTTTTAAGTGGAAACCAATATAAGTAATTCAATTACCTTCTGAATTATTTAATTGTTAGATGTATACTATATAGTTATGCCTATATTTAGTTCAATAGATAATACATAGCTTTGAGTATATTAACATTAAAAAAAGCTGATTTTTGTACGTTCGGAACCGTGATTTTAAAAAAGAGCATAAATGGATAATTTGCATGAAATTTAGTTTCACTCAGATTACAATACATGTATAAAATTGTTTTAAGGACATTACGGCAAAAAAAATTATTAAAATACAATATTTTGGCAAAATATTAACTTAGAATAATCTTTTTTTTAAAAGTATTCTCCTTTTGTGAGAAATTCTTTTATTCTAATAATATTTTGCCTGTATGTAGCTCAAACCTCTCTACAGAGGCTCAACTAGAATTTTTAAAAAATTCACATTATTTTCCGAGTTACCACCAATTGAAATAATTTTATTGGCATTTTTATCTTAAAATTTCTCCCCTCTGTTGTCGTAAAATATGGATAAACCGCCTTCTAAGATATATATGTCAAAAATTCTAGTTGAGCCTCTGTAGAGAGGTCTGAGCTATATACAGACAAAATATTATTATAATAGAAGCATTTTTCACAAAAGGAGAACATCTTGAATAAGCATTATTCTAAGTTAATTTTTTGCCAAAGTATGGTATTTAAATAATTTTTTTTTGTCAAAATGTCCTTAAAAATATTTTATACATGTATTCTAATCTAAGTGGCACTAAATATCATGAAAATTATCCATTTATGCACTTTTGCAAAACCATGGTTCCGAACATAGTCGGATACCTTAAATAACAGTTGTTTCTATAAGTAACATATACGAGTAAATAGCAAATGTTTTTATGGAAAATCTTTAAATTGTAAAATAGTTTTACGTATTATTTTACAACAATATTTTTGGAACTTATAAGGATATTAAAAGCAATTAATTTGAATGGTAATGTAGTGTATCTTGTTATGTATATATAGTAATTACACTTATTTTGTTGAAATATATGATTTAAAATGGGATTTGAATATAATAAGTATATTTTTTGAACTTTTACTTAAGTATTTTTATTCATAAAAATTATTTTTTTCATACATATTCTGTTCCAGATTATTCATCAATTATTGTAGCATTTCAGTGTTACTTTTATCAAAATAATCTACGCTACTGGGTGTTTTTCTGGTTAAACTTTACGAAATGATACAAAGAAATATAGTTATTATATGTGCTAAACAAGTTATTAATTGTTCACTATCCTGCTGTATAAAGAGATATCTGTCTTTTCCCCTTATTGTACTTTGATTTATTTAATTAAGCTTTCTATAAGCTACTTTTTAGTTTTCTAAATGTTTTACAAGAAATGGTTTTACTCAGTATAACGAAAGTAAAATTATTGGAATATAACTACGAGCTTAAGTATTCTAATTTACAATAATTTCGTAAAATATTTTAGTTAAAGATTGTTTTACAATACAAGTTGCATGTCAATATTTCATTTCATTTCATTTAAATAAATCTCAATTTAGAATATTCAATACGAAAAATGTTTTAAATACTATTACCCAAAGCAAACTTAAGCTGTTATTTTTACTTATAGATAATTTGTTTCTTCTTTTCTATCAAAACAATGCCCACGAAAAAAACTGTTTTTGTTTTAAAGAAACTCATGTATACTGGAGTGTAAAAGTAAATTAATAAATGCAGGGTTTTTCTAATACTATTTAACCACTTCAAATGAAAGTATATGAAAGTGCTTACAAGTGCATTTTTAACAACATAATTATAAAATTAATAGTACTCGGTCATAATCATGATTTATGCTCATGAAGCATGATAGCCCAAAAAAGGATGCAGCAATATATCACTTATGGAAAATTTAAAGTATGAACGCCCATTTTTTTTATATATAGCAGTGCAGATCTCATAGTGAGCTCTCAGCTTGTTTTCGATGCTGGTTATACTGTCAGTAAATTCCAATCCATCTCATGGCACTTCTTAGTTCTGGAAATATTCTGAGAGTGAACACAGGTGAGCATAACTAAACTGACAAAATCCTCCTTGATTTTTTCTACACGATTCTGGATAATATAAATCGTCCATTTTTCCTTAGGACTGGTCACTCCCCTTAAATAAATAATCCTGGGGGTTCATTGACCAGCAGAGTTTTGTGGGTTAACCTTATCGTCCAAAAAATAGAGCTGGAGGCTAACTGTTCCTCTGAGGTTCTCAAACAGACCTTATTCTAAGATAACATCAATATAGGTAAGATCAATTAAATTTTTCGTGACAACTTATTAACGGAAAACATAGTAGAGACGCGAGTGTCACAAATATATTCTCCTCAAATGTCAAAAGCAGCCGGGTGATGCATTGGTGAATCGTATTTCGTACTCGGTTTTACAGGCTCACCCGCGCGCGTTCATGAAGAGTGCTTTCCGATAAATAAGTTTGAGATTGTTGTACATATGACACACCCATCACAAAAGAGTTAAAGTATCTAAAAAACGAGAGGAACCTTTTTAAGACCGTCCAATGCCCCGCGGATCCACTTAATAACGCTACTCCATTCGGAGTGATCCATTTCCATAATGTTGAAGAAGTGGTAGTTTGGTCTTGGTTTTCTCCATATGGGAACATGTCTAAGTGTTCTGAATGAATCTCGACTTATCATTGAAATTAACGCAGGCCCTCCACCCCCATGTTCAAAGATGTTGTTGTTTGTCCAATGCTGGATTGGCTGTCATGTAACCATTTTAGTGAGAGAAATGCAGAACAACTGGA
>BMAV01007585.1:146838-170368 GCA_019973955.1 Trichonephila inaurata madagascariensis
TGCAGTACTTCAGCGGTTTCTCCTCTAAGGGATGCTGCTAGCTGACATGCTTTGGCACTTTCAGTCCCTCCATCAGCTTCTGAAATTATAGAAATTTGCATCTAGTTTACCTCCCAGTGGGTTTTTCCGTCATAGGTGGACAGTTTCATTGGCACTGAAGAGGCATTCACATGCAATGGATCATTCACAGGCACAAGTACTGGACAGGCAGGCACATGTTCTGGACAGGCAGGCACAATCTTTCTTTCGTTCTTATTTCCACAAGCTAGACGCATCTTTTCGAGATCTTCTGCTGTGATATAAAGCTAAAATTTCCAGCCACTTCTTCATATATTTCTTCAACTTGCTATTTAATCCTTTCTATTTTCTCCATTTTCTTTTGCATCTTTTCTTCAACTACTCCGATATTTTCTTCCAAACTGTTAATTTTCTTTTCTAGAGAATTCTCCAGTTCTTCTTGACATTTCTGTACATTCTCTATTTTCCCTTTAGTCTCTTCTTGGCTCTTCTGCATTGTTTCCAGATCTTTCTGCATTTCTTGCTGGCCTCTTCTAGTCTCTTCTTGGCTTCACTGCGTTTTTTCTGGCATCTCTCCATTCTCTCCTTCAAGTCCTTCTTAGTCTCCCCCTGGTTGTAATTAAGATTCCTCCTGGTTGTCGATTGATGGCTTCCAACAGAGCTTTTAGCTGCCCATCCATCGATCTTGTTGTTGGAATAAGAATTCCACTTTGGACACAAAACTGCTGTGTTGATCGGGGTTCGAGGATTTTATGCAGATTAGTCGCAAAAACCAAGGCAGTTCCTTAGGAGCGATGAGAATTTATTGTCTAAAATCAATCCTTGAAATACAGGATTCAGCAGCAATATTCGCAGAATAAATATCAGAAGGTCTTCACACATACAACAGCACTCAAACAGTTATCCGTGTCTAAAGTACACGTGGGTGAAAGATTATTCCCAAGCACCTACTCAACAAACTAATCGCTTATCCACGGCCAAAGCAAGATAACTAATAGCTAGTCAAAACAAGGATAACTAATCACTAGATAAGTGGATTAGGATATTAAAGAATAACTAATTGCTGGTCAAAACCATACTACATCAGTTCCGATGATTGTCTTTGTATTTATATGCCTTGCGGATTATTCGAGAAAACTCCGATTGTGCCATAGATCATGTTATTTTTTTTTTCCACTAATTCCCAGAAGAATCTACAGGGTCACAAACTCTTCAAAAATGGTGGCCAAGATCACCAACTTGGTAGCCAAAAATGATGTCAACTTGGCTCTATCACCAAGATTTCACCAAGTTCCCATTGAATAACCATTATAACGTAAGGGACAGCGTACCTTGCGAATATTACAATTTTAGCATAAAATAAATATAACATAGAGTAATATACATCCAAATACAAAATATGTAGACTATTTTACACAAAATTCGTTACAATATATATACATACATACATATATATGTATATCAAATTTAAGTAATTATAAAACATTAATTGAAATTCTTAAAATAGGTTAAATGTTTAATAAATTTATTTAAAATTGCTGTTATTTACATGTTATTTAATATTTTTTGCGTGTTTTTTCAAAATCTAATAAAATCTATTTAGTTTTCTTATTAAACAGTGAAGTAAATTTTTTCTTCTTTTAATGTCTCATTTTAATAATTTTCTTAACGAAACATTCATCTATATGCTTTTATAATTTATAATTTAATTTTTATTTTATCTGTGTATTTTAAAAATCATTTTTCTATTTAATTACATTTAATGAAATTGTGTGTGTTTTATTTAATATGTAAATTTTAGAAAACTATTAATTTATTTCTTAATTAGAGAAAACAATTTAACATAAGTAAGAGTAAACTAAAACATAAAATTCGAATTCAAAATAAATACAAACAGTGTATGTCATTGCAAAGAATTTTTTTTTCCTTTTGTTAAATGCATATTCACTGGTTTCTAACGAAGGTTCTAAACTTCGTTGCGATTTCCTCACGAAACGTTTGAACTCATAATAAATAATTTTTATCAATTGACTTCAACAAAATAACTAAAACTACTCGCATCTTTTAAAAATGAATTGTTTTCTTTTTTAAAAAATGATCTTCATGAAGAATGAAACAGATGCTTTTCTTTCTTCATTTCGAGGTATTTAAGCATTGCTTAGTGTCAGGCACTAATTTATTCAGTTGAGTAACTTTACGTTGTTTTCATGAACTCTATGAAGGTAGTGGCAATTATTTCCTCTAAACTCCGCATTAAAATAAAAATGACAATGGTTCAATTTATGGAGTATTTCTTTTTTAAGTGGAAAGGTATGAGATTGCAAAGGGGCTGTTGTGAATAAAGTTTTCAGTTTTCGAGTAAGGATAGCATTATCTCATGTTGGGAAACATCTTTTATTTTTATTTTAGGACAATGCATGCGTTTGAAACTTTTCTTTGATGCTTTTCTACCCCTTCATTTTGATAAAGAGTTAAAATAAACAGTTTGCTAAAAAAAAGATCCATTGAAAGTTTTAAAGGAAGAATGACTTAGTAAATATTGTAACTAAATTAGAGTTCGTGGGATGTTTAACAGATAAATGCGTACCAAGTATATAATTATTTATATGTAATGGACACTATTTTAAGAATGTGAGTAGATCAACTGTATTATTTGAATAGTTTGAATTCAATGTTAACAAAAAAATAATACATATTGTTTATCTGTGGACTTGCTTATTACTTAGAATTTTTCTTTAGGAAGAAGAGTTTATATTCGAATCATGAAAAAGCTGTGTAATTGTTTTTCTATGAGTTTTTAAACTATTAAAAGCTAGGAAATGGAAAGGAAAAAGAATAACAACTGTTTATTATTTTTAAACATATTATATGTACAATAGGTTACAAAAGAAAAAAGCATTACATCAGTTATACTCAACCTGCGGCTTATTGGGGTCTTTTTATGTGTCCCGGTCATGGCCCATTGCTTTGAGAAATTCATTTATTTATGAAAATTTGGTGGGGAATTATTTGTAAAAAATAAAATATATCAATCTTGCTTTTTTCTGTCGATGTCGTGTGGGTGCGAAGTAGTATTATTTTTTTCTGATTAGTAATAATAAACAACAGTGGAATAGCGACCATTTTATGAGTGGAACTAATTTTTAACTAACTTTCATATCTTGGAAGATAAAAATATTCGAAGAAAATAAATTATTTCAGGACGATTAGAAAGTTGACTATTTTGTAGTGAAAAACAATCATGGATCAGTAATTGTTTGATTTGTCTCGAAAGTGTTGTATTTAAAAATATACCAATTAACAGGAATCACACACATTCAATGACAGTTTTCCTTGAAGATCTCAGTCAAGAGGTGATAAGTAGGCTTTTTTGAATAATCTTTACAACAAAAAAAGTGTCACAGTGGTAAAAAAGGCACCCTGTGAAATTTGTTATATTATTTACAATCATATGAAACCGTTTACCGATGCAAAAATTGTGAAAGAAAGATTCTTAAATGCTTCCAATTTAGAAAAATTTAGTGACAAAAATAAAAAAAAATACAAAAAATAATAATTAAAAAAAAGTAAAATAGGAGGTTTAATATTTTGATCAATTTCTACATTTAAAATTTCTATGTTATCTTGGTCTTAAAGCATGCCTAACCCTCTCCATTAATTCTCATGTTGCGGCCCGCGTGAAGTAGCCATCATATGTATGCGGTCCGCCTGAAATAGCTAACATATGAAAAACAGAAAACTAACAGAAAAAAAGGTTGATTACCTCTGAAGTAGATGGAAATAACATACGTTAAATTACATGTTACCCATCTGTGGCCAGGAAGGCAGTCTTCCAGATTCCACACACACATTTCAGATTCCCCATTCTATCGAGCCCAACACTAGACTTCTTTGTTTATGGCAGTACTTATAAGAGTTAATTTTTGTAAGATGACAACGTCATCTATTGGTACAGTTGTAAATTGATTGAAAAAACGATCCAATACAAAACAAATTAAACGAGTTGGGGAGGGAAGATAGTAGTGAATCACAGATAGTTAGCTGAATTATATCTAGGAAAGCTATATTTTGCATGCTACATCAGCGTGTCTTGGCATAGGCCTTAGAGCCTTAAAATCATTGTCAAGACCAACTTCAGATTCGGAAACTCGTGCGTTTGGCTATCTTCATCTACTTAAGCTAATTAAAATTTATAATTATTATTAGGTCTAATTCGATCACATCAGCTAGTTACAAACATAGATTTCAAATCGACTTAAATAAAAGTTGTTGATTTTTAAATATGTCTTACTTCGATTGACTAATGGTTGGTTTATCACACTTTGGTTTGTCCTAACGCACTTATAAAAACTCAGCAATTAATGTCAATACATATTAAAAGTTTTATACATTAAGACTGTGTGAAATATTTTTAAGAATTCACGTATCTGTAAAATGTTTTTTCTTAGTCTCAAATGTTAACTGTTTTTTTTTTTCAGTACTCATTTAAGTTAATTCGAGTTTAACTTGTTGATGATTTCTTTCGTAACTAAGAGTTTTACTATTTTAATTGAATCCCATATCTACATTCATTGGTACGTTCATCTCTTCCACAAAGGAGATGTAGTTGTGTTTATCATCATGCCGTTACAGTCAGCATGGTGGCATGCTGTTACAAAATAAAAATTGAAAGGTTTGCAGCTTAATCTTCAGCATGATGTACCGATTTAAAATGTTTAAACTAAATTATACTTTTGTGTGAATGGCCATTTAAATGGAACGTTTTCAGGAAGTAACGTTTACTAAGCAGTTTATGGTGTTTAGTCTTAAAGTTTGATACATACATTGTTATCTATTAAATAAAATTTTCAGTTTCGTAGTGACAGGGATGAGCTTAAAATTCTTGTGGTTATAAACACTTAAAAAAAAAAGATGAATGCATTTTGCATACACATTTATAAGTTTGACTCGTGAAACCTCAGCGTTCCATGGAACACATTTTGAAGACAACGGCCTTAAAACAAGCTTTGACAAGTTGAAGGAAGAACATATTTATTCATTGATTTAATGAGCACTCCACTACTACTACTTTAATCAATTGTTTCATTTGAAATCAGACAGATTATTTTTAAAGATATTGTTTTTGTTTTTTTTATTGTTGAAAGAATGCATATCATTGACTTAACAAATTAAGTAAAACTTAGAAAATATTTTGCCTGATCATAATGGGATTTATTTGTTTTTAACTCTTCTTCATTGCAACGCTTTGCTCTTTGGGAAAGAAGACAGTATCATTTTTCTTTTTATTGATAAATAAATAACACAAAACCTTATTTCCCTAAGTAAATGCAGTTTTCTTTAATTTAACGAGCTTTTGATAATCGGTTCATTAGAGTTTACGTAAGAGCAGTGCATCAAACGTTTTTTAATTTAATACTTGAAGGAATCTGGAGTTTTTGAAAGTATACTCGGTATACAGAAAATCTCTGTGGCACTTTTAGAATTCATTAGTAAATGAAGTAAAACGACTCTTGGCTGATTGTAATTACACTTAAAGGTTTCTTTTCATTATGTAATGATCTAAAATATTTCTTATGTTCTTTTTAATTCATGAAAATACACTTTATTAAGCTAAATAAAGTCATTGTTTTATCGATTGTACATATTTTACTCAAAACAATAAATTTATATCTTCCCATTTCTTTGATTTGTGGGATTTAAACTTCTAATTTTAATAAACTAACTTTGAATTTTCAGCAACATATAATTTAAACTGGGATATATTGAATATCATCGCGATGCACTATTATTCATATTAAGCTTTCCACTGTATCCTTTCCAAGTTAAAAACGAGTAAGAAGTTAGTGATTAACAAAAATCATCGGTATTAATAGCATCATTTGAATTACACAATTACCATATCATTACTTGATAACTTGTTCAAATTCCACGCTTATTATCATAATGTATTACCTATCCTATAAGAATAACCAGAACAATGATTGAATTTAGCCTTCAGGATCAATGTGATCGTCGTTGAAATGATGTCACTAAAATGTTAAAATGTATCCAGATAATAAAGGAGGCCCATATGGAATTGTCTTTTATCTCAAGGTGGGCTATTTTATTGGGAAAAGAAAAATGAAAAGAGAGGAAATTACAAAGTAAGCTATAGCTAAATTATTAGGCTTACATTACGTGAAATTGATATAGATACACCAAGAAGTGGCAAGAAAAGTATGTATTCAATTCCTACTATTAGATCACACTCTCTATTTATTTATCTTGGTGGAATTTTCAATTGTTAATAAAATACATTTTAAAGCGTTCGAATTGAGCTGAAATTTTATATACATGATTATTTTACATGGAAATACAGTAGTTTAATTATAATTAATAAAAATTAATTAGTTAAAACTAATTATTCAAAGAATTACAAATATAGCCACATTGGCATCGTTTTTGGTGAATTAGCGACCCTTTTGGCGGCTTGTGTCAAAACGTGAAAAGGTTTTTTTTGTCACATTTTAAAGCGCTCAATTGAGCTGAAATTATCTACTACACTATTGTTTTGGATAAATTACGATAATTTAATTATAATAAATTAAAATTAATTGACTGAAACTAATTATTTAAAGAATTACAGATAGAGCCACGTTTTATCATTTTTAGCGACTTGGGCCAAAACATTAAAATATTATTTTTCTCACGTTTTAAAGCATTCAGTGGTACTGAAATTTTATAGACACGATTGATATGGATGACTATACGATACTTTAATGATAATTAATAAAATATAATTACCACTTAATGTTATGATTCTGTCCTATGTATATACATATTTATATTAATTATAACTATTTAATAAAAGTTGCTAAAATAAAAGTTTTCTTTGTTACTCTAAGTAGAAATTGACTTAATTATTTTTATATTACTTGTTTCACACAGAGTAGGTTAACCAAGTAATGGAAATTTTGTGAAATGTGCAGCTCTTCGGAACTCGTCGAGTAGGCTATTGGGAATGTAACCTGTGTGGATTTTTCTCCTGTTTTAGATGTAACGTGAACATCTAAAGCAGGACATGGTGCCAGGATATGATGATTGCATTGAGAAATTCATTTGTCGTCGAGAAATGCGTTCACCACGTTTATGTAATAATTATTACACAAAACTCATACTGTATTTTTTTCTAAGCAATATTTCTAATTTAAGGATTAACGCAAGTACTAAATTAAATCTTCTTAAATAAACAAGTTTACTCGTTATTTTAAGGCTCCATGGTTAGTTTCATACTCCTATTTAATTCTTTCTAAATCTGATCTATATTATTCTTTAGGCATTCAGTGAAAAAAAAATGCAATCTTGCAAAAATATTTATTTTTTAGATTAGAAGTTTAAATTACTTAAAAAATTATGATGTCGCAATACATATTCCAACTTTAAATTAATATCATGCAAAAAATTAAACTATAAAAATGTTGAAGTACATCATTACAAATTCAAATTTTGTTTTGAAACTCAATTTTAATAACACTCACAGAGCGATCTTTACAATCCACTAATTTAATCGATCCCATAAACTTAATCAATTATGTTTTTCAAAAGAATTCAAAATTCTATCAGCTCGAAAATAATTTAGAACGGACACGCAGCACATCATAAATTTATAAGACTTGTCCTTCACTTAAGAAATTTGAAACAATAAATAATTCTGTATTCAGGAGCGTGGAGTTTATGGCAAATTCATGGATGATATA
Organism: Trichonephila inaurata madagascariensis; assembly: GCA_019973955.1. NCBI lineage: Eukaryota > Metazoa > Arthropoda > Arachnida > Araneae > Nephilidae > Trichonephila > Trichonephila inaurata. The sequence goes on from BMAV01007585.1 coordinate 154,593, forward strand.
TAGCTGTATCCGAATAAAGTGAAAAGTCGTACCGCCCCCAGGAAGACAAGTTAATTTACAAGTGACGGATGACACATTGCTACTGCTCAGTGTTGGCGGGTTCGTATCTTCGTCATAAAAATAAATAATAACAAGCAATGCATTATGCTGAAGTGGAAAAGTGTAGGGTTATTCTTCTACGTTTTACAAGCGTGTAATGAAATCTAAAATTTCTGAAAAAGAAATTTGACGCTTCGGAAATGAGAAATGGAGTTTTTTTTCTTACTTATATACTTTTAATACGTATTTTGTTACATTCATTGTCAGTTTCCACGAAATAATCCAAAAAATATTAAACTTCATAAATTTATAAATTACAAACAGAAAGCTAAGCAAAAGTTGCGTAAAGTATACTGTAAATGTCTGCTTTATGTTAATATTTTGCTGTGAAACATACAAACAATTAGATTTCTGACACTAAATAATCTGTACTAAGATTTCTCCATTTAAGTCTGGTCTTAATTACGTAAATTGAATTACTATATTTTTATTGGCAGCTAACTTAATAATGAATAAATTAAAAAAGGAAATTATTTAATTAATGAAATATTATAACTGTATGGGTTCGAATTATAAGATATGTATTCAAAAAGCATAGTACAATAAGAATAAAATCGTTTTAAATTATTATTGTCTTGAAAATATTCTGAACTGTATTTATATTGAGAAAAGGAAACAAAATTCATAGATTAGAATAGAATTATTATTTTTTAACTTATTGTTGTTAATATTTAGTAATATAAGCTCTAATCTACCAACTCCATAAATTTCTTCATTCAAGCAAATTAATTCACTCGCTTTTTTACATAAAATTCAATACGAATACATTAACATCATCTGAGTTTTCATTAAAAAAAAAAAGAGTGCAGTTTACAAAAACTCTGTATGGAGCATAAAAATTCTTCATTACAAAATTAAAGTAAAGGATATTAAAGCGGAGGCGTTAAGAAAAAGTTTAAGGAAGTACTAGACATGAAACCTTTTTTACGTGCACTCAGCTGTAAGTATTCATTCAGATGTTTATCTTTCATATACTATGTCATATATAATGTAAACATGCCGGCTGGGTGACGTAGTTGGATTGGAGCTGCATTGTACGCCCAAGTTTGAGGGTTCGACCATGTCGTAGGATTTTCATGATGTAAAAAATCGACAGCTTCAATGTCGTATGATTATGTGGCAAGTAAAAAATCCTTTGACAGCATATTTGGCCTGGGTGCTTTCGGCAAAATTAAATTCCGAGAATAATTTCTCCTCTTCAGAGCTCAGATGCCTCCCTCTGAGGAAGAAATTGAATGACAAAATTACTTGTGGTGATTGCTTTACCACCTATATGGTACCGCACTAAAAAGAGATATCAGATTCCGGAAATACGTACTAGGTCTGCAATGATAAGGCAACAATCAGCAACCCCATTAGAAATTTTAAAAAATGTAAACAAGGGAGAGGTGCACCCCCCTTTTTTGGAGAAACATGTTAGGTTTATATGTTTGATTTAAATTCCTTTCAACCTGAGACTAGAAGCTACACAGAGGTATCATATATTTAGAATATTTAATGGAAGAAAAACTGTTGAGAGAGAGAGACAGAGAGAGTTGTATTCCGCTGTTGTGTAAACGGTAGCTGTAAAATCACAATTGTGTGTGAGGATTGTAATTTGATGGATTGCACGGCACTTGACCATATAGACTGAATTGCTTTGACTGCCTGTTGTGAACCTGTATAAATATATATATATTTATATTCCTTATTACATTTATGTATAGAGACAACTGTGTAAAATATTTTTCGAGAAATGATGAAAAATTCTCTTTAAATCAGGAGAGGTGATTTTACTTTATGTTATGACTTGGAACGTTGCTCTGGTTCTTATAAAGTATGATTTTCATTACATTTAATTTGTTTCTACTTCAAATAAAAGTGTTCATTTTAAAAATAAGAGACTGGTCTTATTTTAAGGACCTCAGTTTCACTATTAAACGTGATCATTAACATCAGAATAATAATAAAAATTCTAGCGGTTTAACGATAAGGAAACTAACTGAGCCTAACACAAATTATATTTTAATATTCTTAAAAATGTTTTGATAAAGGGTACACACTTGACACTAGAAATATATTTAAAAAGTTGTTGCTCATCCCTGTCTCATTAGATATTGATTCTCTAATATTGTTTCATTAGACAGATCCGATATGAATAAGAAGACAATATTTGAAACTTAAAATACGTCTGAAAGATATAAAAATTTTAAAATATGTTAAAAGTAAAAAATAAGGAAATATTCAGAAAGCATACAAAAATCTTTTAAACCTAGGGAGATACTTCAACCCAGAGTTTCTCAAACTGTGAGAAGCGCCCCCTTACGGAGGAGTGATAACTCAACCAGGGGGTACGAGCCTATTGAAAAGTCAAAAACAAAATATTATTTAAATAAATTATTAATTTAGTAAAAGTAAACAAACAAAATACATCCTGATATAATAAAAAATAAAATGCATATTTACACTGATATAATGCTCTTATAAATGTATCGGAATTGCACAATGTTTTTTAAATCAAGAACAACATTAATAATTACCAATAGCCCCATGGGCTTGTCATATATAAAATTATACCCAAAAGTTAACACTTATCTTGATAATGTTTACGTTTTATAATTAGTCCCTTAATTGCCGATTAAAAGTTACACAATTCACTCCACAATGCCACCGTTTTCCACGTATGCACGTTTATGTGATGTCTTAGGAGGAGAGAGAGAAAAAGGATAAATAAGTAAATTCCTCGCAAACATTGTCAAGATCCTTTTATAGCATTCCATAGCTTTTTCAATAATCTTATGTATGTAGTGCACAAAAAAGATCGTACTTCGGAAAGATGTATATATACATTTGGGACAATTAACGCTTTGGTTGAACGAGAAGTTTATATACACCGATGGCACTTAAGAGAATAAAGTTGCTTAGTAGCTTTAGCGTCAAAGAATAGTATTATTGAATTAAATACATTGTTATTGTGTATGGAGAGGGGGATGAAAATAATTATTTAATATTGGGTCGCAAATATTGAAACTTTGAGAAGCACTGCTTCTAGCCATTTGAATACAATGTTTTAAGAAATAAAATTCTTTTTTAATTCTGTAATTTTCTCCTTAAGTGTATGAACGTATGAGTACAAACATATTCAAAGCAATAATAGGACAAAGAAAAGTAAGGGTATTTTATAAATACTTATTGTGTGGGAGGTACAATCGATTTTACTACCACATTGACGTCCTTATTCAAACAGAAAAATTAGAACTTCTGGAAGAAAGACACAGATTAGGTGCCTCACATCCGCCATTTGGCAATATCACCGTCACTGCTTCATTCTAAGGGAGCAACTAGTAAATATTCAACTCGTCCACCTCAAAAGGAACCTTTATACATATACCGGATGTTTCTAAAATAATAAACGCTTTATAGTATTCATTATTTATAACAAATTAGTATGACTCATACATCGAATGAAAGAGCAACTAAAACAGTTTTGTTTTCTGGCATGTGTGCGCGTGTGAGTGAAACGTATGCTAATGTTTCCCTTTCTCACCGATGGCGACTAGTAAACAGAAAGCGTTTTGCGTTCTCCAGTTAGAAAAGACATTATCTACTTTTACTGTGCAACGAGGTTTTCGTATTAAGTTAGGTTGTCAACCTACAAACGATAATAACATTCTTAGGTAGTATCATCAGTTTGAAACAACTGGCTATCTTTGTAACGGGAAGAGTACGGGACGACCAAAAGTGTAACTGGTTCTGCCTATCTTCATGCGAATTTTGGAATTTAATACATAACCAAATGTTATAAATAATCTTGATAGATTAATCTAGAGGGGTTCGTGATCAAGTGGTGTTCAAGAGTTAACGTGTCGGGTACGCTTGGCTACCGCACTATCACATTAAGTGCGGGATCCATATGACAATAACGAATGCAAACTGCTCAAGTGCGTTTCCACTGATGTCCACTGACGTTGAAATCCTGCTGAGTCAAGCAATTCCATATCCACATGACAGTAGTTAGATTCTTACGAATGCGAGTATCAATATCGCAGAACGATAAATGCGCTCCAGATGGTCCACAATCCTGTCATTATCGAATTCTGACACTTGCTGGTACATTCTTCTCTTTTTTCAATTCCTAATACTAGCTCTCACTCTCTCTCTATATATTTATTTATAAATGTATTTATGTTGATCAAATTTTCAATCGTTAATAAAATACTTTTTATTCATCCAATCAAGTTCAAATAAATTTTTTAAAACTGATAGTGGATGACACGATGTTAATACAGTTTTTTCAAATATTAATTCATTAATTAAATTAAATTAAATTAATTACTTGTTTTCGACGCCAATTTAGATTCGTCTCCATTGTTGTAACTATGTAACTGTTAAAACAATGACAAAAGGTGGCGTCGAAAACCGGTTTTTCAACCAAACTAGTCAAACCGGTTTTGCGTTGTTACAACATTACAGACAAATCATGTACTTTTTTCAATTTCTACTATTAATTCACTCTCTCCGTATATATATTTATTTATATATATCTTATTCAAGTTTTCAATCGTTAATAAAGTACTTTCTATTCATCCATTCAAAGTAAGAATTTACTTAAAAACTTGTTTTATATTACTTGTTAAACAATGCATATTACGATCTTATTACTATGGATTAACATTCAAATATGATTTTCGAATGAGAATCCGCTGCGTGAATTTTGTTTTGTACATAGTTTGAGATGTTATAATAATAATTTGTATGACACAAAATATCTTCTTTCTTTCATGCAAATTTGAAGTTTGTGTCGTCCGTCATTCTTAGTAATGCAACTGTAGGGAACAGAAGTATGTGTTACGCTTAAATAAATAAACGTATTTATTTTGTGCCACTTTCTAAATAAACAAACAATGGCTTTTAAAATAAATTTATTTATTGATGATGATTCTTTTCAAAGCAAAATCTGATAACTTGTGTCAACATAAAACTTTTAATTTGCGAATATTGAGCACATAATGTGACAATAAATAATAATTGAAGCGAACAGCAATTTAATGATAAAGCTCTGGATATTCTGAAATCTTAACTAAAAGAAATAATACAACACTCGGGAAAACTCAATGTATTGAAAATTCTCTTTTTTATCCCGACAAATTTACTAAAAAGATTAATTAAAATCTTATGCTAGTGAACAAAGGAATCGATAAATTGATCAGCATTGCACTTCCCCGATCGAACATGTTTTTAAAATTTAACTATACAATGAATTCCAGGTTGTGCCTAATTTTATTCAACAATGAATGCAATAAATTAAATTCAATTTTTAAAAAAAATCAGCTGGATTTTTTAGCTCTTTAATTTTGTAGAAAAATGTGAGTTAGCAAAAAAACTTGTTTCGCGGGAACTACTCTCACAAAAGATATTTTTTTAATTTTTTCACATATTTCTTTTCAAATCTTCTCGAAGATCTGAAAAACATGTGTTTCAGATAAATGAAACAAAAAAAAACGAGTTGATAAGTTCCATAAATTTATTAAGAATTATTATGTTCATACATAAAATTCATATTCAAAATTATTTAAAGGCAAGGGAATAAAAAGAATTCACCAAATTGAAAGAAAAATATGTTTTATATAAACGAATTACGTTAAACTAAAGTATTATTTAAAAATTAATCATTTCTTCAAAGTAAAAAATGTATTTCTATGTACTTTCCACATAATTCTAAAAATATAATCGCAATTTTCAATTGTGGAGAACTTTTAGAAGAGTAAAAGGAAGTGAGAAATATGACTTATGTGATGCAAATGTATTGAATTTATATAGATTTTGTGGTTATTTATATAGATGTATTTTAGGAGTCTCAACGTAAGAAGGATTTAGAAAATTACCTATGTAATTAACCGTTTAACTACCATTGAACCCTATATACATTTTACTCAACCGGTATATTAAAATCCCTGAACGTATATTAACGCTTTCCGAAATACGATCCTTTTTTTTTTTTTGCGCTGCTATCAGTAAAGTTATTTCGAAGCATTTGGGATGAAATAGAATGGCCTTAACAGTGTTTGCAAAGGATTTACTTATTTCAGAGTAAAATTTTCTTATTTATTTTTTTTTCTTTTCCCTGCAATACACCGCATAGGAGCCTATGTGAAATGCAGTGGCATTGGAGAGTGAATCGTATAACTTTAAACCTGCAGTTAAGGGGTTCAAAATGAAATTTATAAGGGTTTCTTACATTGTTGTATTTTTATATTCTTTATTTAATGATCTTGTACTTATATATGTCTTGCTAATTTGATGGTGAATGTGGAATTTACATTTATGCAAAAAAAGCAAACCATATATATATATATATATATATATATATATATGAAATGTATGAAACTAGTATCATTATTTTACATTTGTTTCATCGGTGTATATTTATAATCATGTTTGAAGCTGTTCTAAAAGATAATATTTGAGAATTGTATAATTATTATTTTTTTAATCTTTCTTTTTGAAAACTTTTAAATCAGTCAAATCTTGTAATCAATAAACTTTGTAAGCAATATGATTCATTCCGCTGTAAAATTTAAATTAATATATTTTCTAAATTTACGTTAGTTTGAAGTTGAAAGCATATATTATTTCCCCCATTTTAAAGGTGTTTTGATTTTTTTCTGTTTCAATAGATATTTTTTAATACCTCAACTCCACTTTTCCCCCCCACCCCTAAGAATTAATATAGGGAAATATGTAGGGGATATGCAAATTATATTTAGTTAGACAGATGTGAGGGGGGTGTAGAGAAATGTTTGTATCCCTGTTAAAACCCTCTTCATCATGTATAATACGAATTTGGAAAATAGAATTCGATCCTCCATATAAAATTTAGGTATATAAAGTACAATGCAGATGTACCATAATAGTCTTATTAATTTAAATAAATGTCTCTAGAGCAATATTCAGATTCAGAAGATTATTTAATGTAAAAAAATATATTTTCAATAGAATATAATGGATTTTTTTTTCTTTTTTCTAAAAAGCCAATATTTTGCTAAAATATTTCTTTCCAAAAATACATCAGAAAGGAAATTTATTTTAATTCATCATACCTAACAGAAAAATCTTTTAAAAATAATAAGCTTGTGAGTTCTTAAAACTAAATTAAAATTTAATTTATCAGAATTCAAAAGAACTTCAGAACTCACTCACAATACATTCGAATTCTAGGTAAATCAACCCTTAAACTAAGTACCCTACGAATTGTAGAATTCATAATATTTAAAATCTCGTAAGGTGTTTGGTGTTTAAAATCTCATCCTGCATATTGAGACACCTGATAGTACATTTAACATAAAGGTTAGAAATAATAACTACTGTTCTGTTTTCATGTCGGAACCTATTGCAATATATAAGGGACCGCAATTCATAGACACGATTTCTGAAATTGTCTTTAAGGACATTTGGATTCTAACTGACAGTCGTCATTGGAGAACTGTTGGGGATATGAGACAAGCATTGATATTCTGGACTTTGTGGATCTGCCTTCTTCTAGACTCTCTATATGCTTTCAATGGGTCTCCTGCCATATTGGATTTAATGAAAACGAGATAGCTGATAGTTTGGACAAGTCTGCCACTGCTGAGATTTTGCAGGATAACGCTAGTCTAACTTCTAACGAACTCTTTCCTATTAAAATGATAGAATTCGATACACTTTGGAGACTACCACCTTCTCATACTTGGTATTATGGGGAAAAGGCTCCATTGGTTTCACCATCTCAATATTCCTAGGAATCAGCAGGTAACTCTATCAGGCTTTTTTAGAAGCCCCATCAAGTCTCTTACTTTTAAGCAGGGCCGAAAATTCTTTCCAGAGTGCCTTTAGTGCAAGCCTGATCAGGCCTCCCCACAGTCAAATTCTTAATTGCTTGAATTTTACCGTAGACGAATTCTTAGTGAAGCCTATTTTATTTTTGGATTTTTTAGGCATTTTTGGTTTTATGGAGATGGTGTAGCTAAGCTACAACATCTGGGATAAGAAACGAAAACAACAACAACAAAATCTAATCTAAAATAAACAATGTTTTGTACAGCAATTTTTGTTACCATTCAGAAATGCCCACCTTGGGCTTTTTTTTATGGTCGTACATTTTTGAAGATTGTGTATTGACCAATTCTTAAGCTAAAATACCTCCAATGATGAGATGAGTTGCACTTTTAGTCCCTCTCCTGATGAGACATTCTTTATTCCGTACGGCTTTAAAATACGACAATATTTCGAAACACACTTAGACAGACTACTTTGGGGATAAGGCCTCACGCAATCTGCCAGGCTCTGTTTTTTCTGAGACCTATCTACACTACTCTTTTAACTTTTACAACGTTACTGAACAAGGCATCCGAATACACGTTCGGTGGCCAAATTCATTGACCGCGAACTTTTATAGCAACTTATATTTTTGTATGGTAAAGAAAATACGAAATTCAATTAATAAAAACTGCGTATAATAAAAAGGGTAATAAGGAAAGCATAAATGAAATAAAATCTGAAAGTTGTGTAATTCTTACATTAAAGTAAAGAATACTTTTTAAGTAAATACAGTTAAAATAATGATGGCAGTCAGATTTAAATTAATGTACAATTGTTTTAAATATTCTTGATTTTCGAATGAGAACGAGTTATAATCTTTAGAAATATTTTTAAAAGAGAGTTATAAATGCAAGCGTAAAAATCATTAAAATATCACCATTGTTTTTATTTTTCTTTCATGCAAAAAATTTGTGTGAATATTTATTGTTTGTGAAATTATTATTTCACTGTAACTCTGAAATGTTTTGGTAGAATTTTTGTTCAGCCGATTTTTATTAATTTGAACTTGTATTTAATATGAATTATCATGAATATGTGTAATATCATAAATAAGCTATATTGGCAATATCGCAAAATCCCTGCTCTTCATACTTTAACCCAAGCTTCGATGGAAGAAGAAAAAATGAAAGTGAATATCCCTTCTTTAAAAAAACTTATTCGCGCAATCGAATTCGTTTTTCTTCTCTAATTTCATAAATACACATCCTTACTTATTAGATAAGCGTTTTAATTAATCTTTCATACTACAATGACTATTTTTCTTTTATTTTAAAAAATAATATTTGAAGGTATATTATTTTAAGAATATGTGCTGAGACATATCTTTCGAAATATTGCGATTCTATTTTTACACATTTTCTATCATTTTAATTTTATCATATTGAAGCATTTTATTCCATTATAAATTCAATAATATCAATCACATGTTTTTCATATGGTGAAAATTTGCATTAGTGAAAAAAATTTTAATTAATCAATTTTTTAAATAATTTTCCGTTTTTTAATAATTATAAAATTACTATATCTCGATAAAACGGAAAATTATAATTAAATTTCAAGATTAATAATGAATAAAAAATACTCGATAGAAATAAACTTCGTTTACAGGTATCTAAAATTATTTTTATTTATTTATTAATTATTAATTATTTTTCTAAAATTATAGTTTAAAAAAACTAAAAAACACTCTTCAACTTTTTATAGTTAATCGAACTAAATTGTAACTTAATCTTTTAGTCGCCGAATCTGGAAATGGGGTATGAAACTAGTCGCTATATGAGGGATAGGATCTGAATATGTGAAATCATTAATCCTGATGATCCTGATCAAAACACTGGAACAAAATTATTAAATTATTACTGTCATCGGTCCTGGACAAGTGAGCAAAATTACGAATTAATCTGACCTTTTAAAGCTGGTATAAATTGAGTTCAAGGATTACGTTACGTGCAAGTGAAGTTTGTAAAAGTGTTTTAATAAAATACATTAATATGGTATACTAATAGTTTAAATCTTAGTATTTGAAATTGTAGATAATAAGCTTTAAATAAACCTATGTTAAATAATCCATTTTATTATTTACACAATTAGAACTAAGCTTAAGCTCTAAGCATTAACAAAAATAAATAAATAAATAAATATTATGCAAAGAATTTTTATTCTACCGCAAAATGTGTATATAAATCATGAATTAATTACAATTTGAACTACTAACCTGATATTCTAATATCTTGGCTTAAGTTATACGAATACATTCAGATTACATTTTCAAAAATAGAATACTAAAACCTTATATTAATATTTATTTAGTAATTAATACGAATAAATACTTATACTTATAGACTAACATTTAATATAAATTATCTAAATTTTATAGAAATCCCAAGTGAAAGCTTAACTACTTTTAAAATTCTTCACAACTTTTAGAAAATATACACTAATTACATATCAATGAAAGTATTATAAAATAAACTACATACATTTATCTAGATCAGCGTTCCACAGTGTGGCACGGTGGAGTTGTAACTGTGGCAAGCGAAAACTTAATAAATAATTTGAAATATAATAATAAATAACAATTTTTTTACAATGTTTTTGAAATGCGATTGTTTCGGACAAACCCCCTCCCCCTCAAAATTTATATTAAATACATTAAAATGAATATAATACGTCGTATCGTATATATCCCCACAATAGAAATATATCATGTAGAAAATTCACCTGTATTTTTGTACGTGTTGGTTTTATAAAGCTTTCTTCACTCGCAATATTTTGGAATTTGATATCTGGAATAAAACACTGAATTGCCCAATGAGTACTTGCTATTCTAAAATGAAGATTAGCTATTTGATTTAACTTATAATACATATTAAATTAATATAATTTAAAATTAAGATTACCGGGAAAAGATGTATTTTTTCTCTACCCTAGTTGGTCATATACCTTATTTTGTGGACAAACGTTGGCTATTTTTCTCCAAAAACACAAACGTTGCCACAGTGTGGCACGGTGGAATTTTAACAGTGACACACGAAGACTTAATAAAAAAAAATTAAAATATAATAATAAATAACTTTTTTAAACAATATTATTGAAATGTGATTGTTTCGGACTTGTGTGGACAAACGTTTGCTTTTTCTCCAAAAATGCTAAAGTTTGTCCACAAAAGAAGGAAAAAAAATGAATATATTTCACTTTAATACAGGAACTATCTGACAAAAATATAAATGCTGAAAGCTGTGATAAATTTAAAAATTTAATATTTATTTTTGCAAGATTCTTTCAGTAGTAGGTTTGAGGATTTTCAAGATGATAAAAAAAATGCATATCTTTCCACAAATCCTTTCCCAATTTCTCTGCGAAATGTTAATTGTTACCCACCTGAAATCCCAATCAAAAATATTGTCTACAACACCATACTACTCTAAAACGTAAACGTAAGGAATTGCATTGAATTTTGGAAGTTTATACAAGCAATTTTTCAAATTTGCATGATTCAGCTGTCAGTTACTTTCGTATATTTGAATCAATATACGTTTGTGAACAATTGTTTTCTATTATAAACGTAATAGACACACACCACACAAAACTAAAATATCTTTCATAAAATTAAAGAACTGATTAACAATAAAATCTAAGTTTTTGCTTGGGTTTCATTTATTTTATTATTTTTAAATTTACACTATTTATCTATTTTTATCTTAGTTCAATATTTTATTTAAAATTCTTTCTATTTAGTTTATTTTAAAAAAAAATATTTAAAAAATTTTTAAGCTCTTATTTTAATTGCAATATATCTATTAGTATATTCATCCAAGTATATTTACTTTGTAATATATTTCTATTTGATATTATCTATTCTTAACTTTGTTCATTATTTTATTTAAAACTTCCTTTATTTAGTTTATTTTTTAAAAAAATTTGTGGTTTGCTTAATTGCTAAATAACTATCCAGGTGGTGCCACGTTTTTTTCCTTCTCGTGTAGTCTCGTTTCAATCCTTTAAGACATTTAGCGTGGGATCTTATCGTAGAAGGTTGAATTTTCGATTTCCAGTTTTTATTTTACAAGTAAGTTTTTATACTAATTTTTTCTATATAATTTTTTTATTATTGTTCCTCTCCTTGAGAGATTCATTATTGCTCTCTTTTCTTAATTTCATTTTAATATATAATCAGGTTTTTCCTCCACTTGTAGTATTAGGCTTAACTTTTCAACTTGAGTGTTTTTTTTTTTTGCCCTATTATGTCGAAAATTTCTGCTGTACGGGGAAGAATGGATCCATAAAGCATTGCTAACGCTAATTAGCTGGCCTAATTCAGCGACAGCTTTAGAAATCATAATAGGTCTCCAGTTTTGTCCAAAGACTTTTTTGTATCTGCATTTGTTGTGTCTGGGGAATTCCAATTTCTTCCTGCCTTAGCACTGTAGGTTCTAGTACTTCTTCACTTTTATTTTATTTTACTATATATATATATATATGCTTTAAAATGGGTTTCTTGCGTAAAAAATACATAATAAGCCTATAAATAACATTTTTTCTACCTTTTCATTTTTTCGAAAACTTGGAAGTGAAACGCATAATTATTTTTTATCTGAAAGTGGCACTCTTCCTACAATGGTTGTCTACCATTTATCTAGACAATATACTAAAATTTTGATATTTTATAAACATACAAAAAATTTAAAGATGATAGAATAAATATTATAAGAAATGTTGCATAATTATGAGGCAAAATTTAAATAATAGGCCATAACTCAAAAAATACCCAAGTAGTAAGAATTGTTTTCGTATATTCCCTAAAAATTAATATCAATATGAAGCTCAAAAAGTTTTACAGAAATACATTTTTAATGAGTTATCAGATTCGCCATGATAGAATGTGAATAGTTTAAATGTGACTTCTGGCACATTAAAGACGCACGTCCGGTTCTTCTAATTTTCTGTAATTTAGTTTAACCCCTACTATATGCAACGTAGATACAAAGCAATATATTTTTTTAAAGCCAGAAGATAGTTACATTTAATAGTAATAAAAAAATAAACCTATATATATATATATATATAAAATTTGTATTTTGATCGAAGATATACTCATTTAAAAGTGTTTGTATACTAAATACTATTAAAATATTTTTTTAACCAAGTAAATCTTTAAAACCTTCTAGAAATAGATATGTATTTACAACAATACAAAAACTACTTTTAGAAATCAAGAACATTTCTTTAAAACATCAAGATTTAAGAATAAATCATTTTACCCCTTAAAACTATTTTACCCTTCGCGGAAACTGAAAACTTTATTTATCAGCTTTTGAACTTTCATTCCGTTTTTCAAAAAAGGAAAAAAGAAAAGTCTTTACGCGAATTAAATCTCAAACATTTTATTTTATTTTAACTTAGCGGAAATGTCCTCACTGCATAGTGGCAAGCGCTTTCATTAAAACATCATAAAGTCATTCGACTAAATAACTTAAAAGCTCGACACCAAACGATGCTTGTGTACCGTGAAGTGAAAAAAGTTATTTCTGCTCCGTTATTTTATGAAACTCATATTTCTAAAATTAGGAAAAATATCTTTTTAATTGATGTAGTTATTTTTATATGGGTTTCTGGTCAACATATTTAAAGCGAAATTTTTTTTTTTTAAACGTATCATTCAATGACGATGGAGCATAATAAAGTTTACACTTTATAATTGATGTATTCTTGCTTATGTATATAAACATGATTAAAGGGGAATTGATAAAGTATAGGAAATATTTAATTAATGTGAACCATGTTTGTGCTCTTACTTTTTAAAATAGTTTTCATATTTTTCTACTAAATTTTGTTCTTATGATTTCATCGATTCAAAGCAAATTGTAACTCGCTTGTAATTTAAAAAAAAAATAGAAAAAAAAGTTACACAAAATAAAGAGAAAACAATATGTTATAAAATGATTAATTACTCTTGCTATGGAATAAAAGAGTTTTGTAGATTTTGAAATGAGATAAATATTTATTCAAAGCATTTTGAAAAGTGATAAAGAGTGTACATATGTCCTTCAGTACTTATACATTATTATGTCACTTTATAAACAGCCACGTTTAAAAAGCTGTGTGGGGGAATTTGGAATTAATATTTGGATTTGTATACGAACTTAAATACATTTCAAAAAAGGATTTTGCACATTTCTTTGTTTGAACTGAAAAGTGCATTATCTACAATGCGCAATATTTATAAATTATTGAAAAAAATATATACAAAAATTTCATTAATAATTTTTTTCGGTTTTGCTCTTGTTGAATGTTCATCTCTCATTAGTAGAGAATTTAGACTATATATATACACTCATGGGGGACAAAAAAATAAGCGCACCAAGAAATAATTGTGGGATCGTAACGAAACTTGGCATGAAGATAAATGTCGAGGAGACATAAAAATGATTAAAAATGCAGCGTGATTGCGCATTACGTATAGAAGGTAGAGAGCATTTAACGTCGTTCTCCGTGGAGTATAAAACAGGTGCCTCAATCCTTCCTTTGCTTTACAGTGACACACTGCTGTGATGGTATGGGGTGTCATTGCCTACAATAAATGGTTACCCCTAGTATTGATCCGTGACAGGACAGCGGTATGTCCATGACATCCTGCAAACACATGTGTTGCCACTCATGCAACGGCTCCCATGAGCCATTTTTCAACAAGACAATGCTCGGCTTCGCACGACAAGGGTGTCACAAGTCTGTCTCCTCACTGTTACTATCATTCCATGGCCTACCCGATCCCCAGATTTGTCTCCAATAGAGCATATCTGGGATTATTTGGGAGGGCGAGTTGGGAATGTCACGAGTTTGAATGAGGAGGGTCGGATGTAACTCTAAATCCTTTTGGTGAGCTCGATACTCTGGAGTCATTAAGGCAAGGTTACAGCAAATACGGAACGAAATATCTTAAGAAATCACTCAGAACTTGTATGCGTCAATGCCCGATCGCATCGCATCGTGCATTCGCGCTAGAGGGGGTTCAACAGGGCATTAAATTCTCCATTCTTTTGCCTTTTTCTCTGAAATAAATGATCCTTTTTCTTTGGTTTTCTAATTTTTTACTTATATTAAAATAGTCATTACGTATAAAAATTTCGTTTAATTTTAATGACTCCTTGGTGAGCTAATTTTTGTGTCCGCGTAAGTGTATGACTTTTTTTATAAATAATAATTACAACACCTATATTAATTTTTATCCTAATTACTTACCCCTATTTAAAATCAACAAGAATCCTTTTAAAACTGATTACTTAGATGTATCACTGTGTATTATGGAGAGTAAATTTCATAGTAACGTATATGATAAAATAAATGCTTTTAATTTTAATGTTATTTAAGTAGCCTATTGGAATTCGAATATATGAATTTGAGAATGTAGATATATTATTTTTAACAAAATTAATCGTGAATGAAAAAGCTTGTAAATATCTAGTTAGAATCTGACAGTAAATATTGCTTCCACATATACATTACCAAATTATTTTGGATGAAGCAGCGAGTGATCCTTACCAGGATAGTCGTTCTTCTATCATTGACCAGATGTACTTGATGATTCATTGGTCAGAATATTAGGTAAGCTAAGATAACAAAGAAATCTGGTGGCGAAGAAGAACTGTTGAAAAACGTATGTCATTTGTTTTATATAGTTGTGAGTTTTTGTGTAGAATGTAGCCGCAAGCAATCTCCCAAGTCTCAAAAACTTAAGACTGCCGTCAATGCTTGATGATAGGGGTTGTGTGTTTGAGGGTTGAAATCAAATATCGAATCCGTTTATATATTATATATATATATAAACGGATGTTTGTATA